>JAQZBX010011959.1:0-41928 GCA_029593785.1 Cabassous unicinctus
CGGTCAGAGTTCGTACCTCCCTTTGGGCCTGGATATTCCAAACATGTCTCATCATTGGCCTCCACCATTGGTGGGGTAACCAATAACAGCTGGTACCCTTCCTCTTAGCATTACCAAGGGGAGGAATAATTAATAGTTAAAAGGTAACCACAGAACTCAAAGTTTGCTCTCTCTGCCTTGAGCAGCCTGCACCAAGTCTTGGTGCATATTTCCATCCTTCTCTCCCATTTCTCAGCAAGGAGTGTTCTTTCCTCCAATTTCCCAATAAATTCTTTTTACTGGCCTAACTAAACTTGCATGCTCTTTAATCCTTTTATGCAAAATAGTCAAGAAACTAGAGGAATCCAGCACTTGCCTAGCTTCATGTGGACATCATTAAATTATTTTTGTCTCACAAAATTGCTGTTGAAAATTCACCTCCTGGATGTATGTAGAATGTATAATATGGTCAAATGTAAATATGGTAATGGTTGGGATTGATGGTAACACATTTAATGAATGTAACAAATACTGTTGAATTAAAGATGAGATTATGGCTGAAAAGTATAGTCTAGGGAGTTTAATGTTAGTTGGAGGACAGCTGGAGGATAATATTGGGAATGTATAACAATGATTTTGGCATTAGATGAGGACTGTGGTTAATAATATAAACACAGTTATTTTCTTTTCCTGCAGGGTGTTAAGAATATGGTGGTACATGAGGAAAATATATAACTAATGCAATTTATAGACTATAGTTAACAACATTATAATATTTTTGTAGCAAAAGCAAAGTTAGTACTATCTTAAAACTAATTGTCAAGAATGAAAGAATATGGGATTTGGTTTTGTGAAATATGGATATAACTAAGTATTTTTTTCTCTTCATTTTTTTCATTTAAAAGGAGCTCTTGACTATATCATTTAACTAATCTGTGTTCATCTGTGTATCTTTCTTTAAAAAAATCATCTTCATTGCATTTAATCTGTCTTGTCTATTTTTAGGGTCTTCTCTTGGCCTTTGCAGTTTTAGCAGTTTCACTATGAAAATGTTATAAATTTTGGAAAAAATCTTCTGCAGGTTTCAAAACTGCTTCTGACACCAATTGCAAATACAGCAGTACTTTCATTCCAATCTAATTCAGACTTTACCCTATGTTAGGCAGACACCAGAGGATAAGGACATCCCTCTATAAAATTACCCTGCAGGCACCAGTCACAAATTCCAGGACCTAAGCCACCCACACTTCAGCAAACTTGGAAGCTCCCACCACTCCCTTAAGTTTGATAAATTGCTACAACAACTCACACAATTCACTGAAAGTGTTATATTTAAATTATAGCTTAATTATTGAAGAAGGATACCAAGAAAAGAAGTCAAAAGAAGAGCGGCATAGGGTGAGATCTGGGAGGGTCACAAATGCAAGCTTACATGTCCTCTCCAAATGGAGTGAGAATACCTCACTCTCTCACCACAGATGTGTCTTAACAATCCTTATCTGGATTCCAAGAGTACTGAATTTGATGAGGTCTCATTATGCAGGAATGATTGATAGAATGAATATCCACTTGGTTGAATGCAATCTGAAGCTCCCCTTCCCTGCCAGAAGTCAAGAAGTTAGGCTAATAAAACTTGGCTCAAAGCCCAATCCCCTAATCACCTAGATGATCTTCCTGGTTTGGATAGTCCCACCCTAAGATTGAAGGTTGGTGGCCCCTCCCTGTAGTCACATTAGCATATGAATTATCAGGTGTGGTCTTGCTTCTCCTATGAACAAAAGGTACTTCTTTCAGGGAAAATTCCAAAAAATCAGTGGGCCCTTCCTCAAGAATGTGGAGAAAGACCAGGTAAGTTTTCATTAAGCCACCTATTTCAACTCATGGATTTCTTTTTCCTTTAACTCCCTAATATTTATTTGATTTCCTAAAATTGCAGACTGGGCTCTATAATAATTCTAAATTAAGAGCCATTATCTCTTAAAAATTATTGGCCCTGTTCTAGGTTTTTACTTTCATATTCCACTCAAATATATATTAGCACTTCTTATATCTGCATTGTCATATGAATTTTTTCATATTTATATCATTTTGTATTTCTACACTATTTTGAATAAAGTTTTTCAGTATTCCCTCAAATGTGTCAATCAGATCTGTAACCTAAGTAATTGATTTTTATCTCAATCATTTTATTTTAATTTCAATAAAATCTATTTTTCCTAAATCCTCCTACTCAATAGTGTCTTGTCTCCACATAAAATTACCTAACCCTCTTTTTCTGTCTTTAAACTATGAATCATTTTTAAATTACATTGTATGATTCTTCCATCTTCTACAAGTTTTAAAAACTGTTTTTATTAGAATAGTTTTAGTTTATACAGGAAATAGAATTCCCGTATACCCTACCACACCATTAATAATACTTTGCAATTTGCATTAGTGTGGTAAATGTGTTACAATTGATGAAAAGATATTAATATAATTGTACTATGAACTGTAGTCCAAAATTTACATAAAGTTTCACAATTTGTTCTATGCAGTTCTATGGTTTTAAAAATTTTTATTCTACTAGTATTTCCACTTTAACCTATAGTCAAATATATAATTCAATTTTGTTAATTACATTCACAATGATGTGCTCCCATCATCACCACCCATTTATACAAATTTATCACCCAAAACAAAAGTTCTGTACTAATTATGCAATAACTTTCCATTCCTTAACCCACTCACTCTCTGTTGAACTATATTCTAATTTCTGATTCTATGAATTTGCTTTTAACTAATTATTTCATATCAGTAAGTTCATACAATATTTGTCCATTTGCATCTGGGTTACTTTAATCACATGATGTCTTAAGAACCATTCATATTTTTGAATGTATCAAAACTTCATTCCTTCTTACTGCTGAATAATATTCAATGTGTGTATATACCACATTTTGTTTATCCTTTCATCTGTTGATGGACACTTGAATTTTTAACACCTTTGATATTGTGAATAATGCTGCTGTAAACATAGGTGTGGAAATATCTGTTAACAATCCTGCTTTCAATTCGTTTGGGTATGTACTAGAAGCAGGATTGACAGGTCATATAGTAATTCTGTACTTAACATCCTGTGGAACTGCCAAACTGTTCCACAAGGACTAAACCATTCCACATTCTCCCCAACAATGAACAAGTATTCTTGTTTCTCCACATACTTTCCAACCCTTGTTATTATGATTATTATTTTTAATAGTAGCCATTCTAGTCATGTGAACTAGCCTCTCATTGTGCTTTTGATTTACATTTCTCTAAAGGCTAATGATGTTGAGCCTCTTTCTTTGTGCATTTTAGTCATTTGTATATATTCTTTGGAGAAATATTTGTTGAAATTTCTTGCCCATTTTTTGTTGTTGTAGCATTTATCATTTATTTTTTTTTCTTTATTAGAGAAATTTACAGAATAATCATGGATAAAATACAGTATTCCCATATACTACCTGTATTAGTCAGCCAAAGGGGTGCCAATGCAAAATACCAGAAACCTGTTGGTCTTTATAAAGGGTATTTATTTGGGGTAGAACCTAATAGTTACCAGGCCATAAGGCATAAGTTTTTTCCCTCATCAATCTGTTGCCACGTGTTGGAGCAAGACAGCTGCCGAAATTTGCGATGGTTCAGGCTTCTTGGTTTCCTCTCTTCCTGGGGCTCTGTTTCTCTGTGGGCTCAGCTCCTCTGTTTCCTCCACAAGTTTGGCTGTAGACTATGAGGCTCTCTAGGTTTTCACTCTCCACAAGGCCAGCTGTGAACTGTCAGGTGAATGGCTCTTCTCCTTTCCCAGGCGTTCTCTCCTTCCTCATAACCAAGCTCCTCTGTGTGCTCACTTCCCTGGGTTCCAGCACCGCAACTCAGCATCAGAACTCCAACTCTGTCTTTTGCCATGTCTTTTATCTCTGAGTCCCCACCCACCTAGGGATGGGGACTCAATACCCTACTGACGTGGCCCAATCAAAGTCTTCATCACCACCTTATCAAGAAAAAGTAAAACTTCTGAATCCAATACACTTTAATATGTCCAGAGGAAAAGACCAGTTTACAAACATAAACCAATATTTCTTTTTGGAATCCATCAATAATATCAAACTGCCACACAACTCTATTTTTTTTTAAAGGTACCCAGGATGGGGATTGAACCCAGGACCTCATATATGGGAAGCCAGCAATTAACCACTGAGCCACATTGGCTCCCCTGTGTTGTTTTTTTTTTTTTTCATTTGTTTTCTTATTGCTTGTTTTGTTTGTTTGTTTTCAGGAGGCACTGAGAAAGGAACCCGGGACCTCCCATGTGGGAAGCAGGAGCTCAACAGCTTGAGCCACATCTGCTTCCCAACCACCCTATTCTTAATATTTTGCCTTTTTTATTTGTCTTTTTGATGTTGAGTTGTAAAATTTCTTAATATATTGTGAATATTGAACTCTTATTGGATATGTGGATACCAAATATTTTCTGCCATTATATTTACTTTTATGATAAAGTCTTTCAATACATGAATGCTTTTAATTGTTATAATAAGTTTTGAAATTGGAAATATGAATACTCTTATGTTACTCTTTTTAAGTAAGGCTTTGTATAGTTTGGTACACTTACCTGTCCATATAAGTTTGATGATTGGTTTCAACTTTTTTACAGAGAAGGCTGTTTTATTGGAATTGTGTTAAACCTTAAGTTATTTTGGGTAGAACTGCCATCTTAACAAAATTTAATCTTCTAATCCATCAATATGGAATTTCTTACCATTTGTGGAGGTCTTTGATTTATTTTACAAAGTTTTGTCATATTTAGTGTATACTTTCTTTACAAACATGCTTAAATTTATTCTTAGTTATTTGATTTTATAATTGCTCCTAAAAAAGGAATTTTTTTCTTGATCTCGTCTTAATATTGTTGATTATTAGTGTATAGAAACACTAATCTTTTTGTATGCTGATATACCCCACTATATTGCTGAATTTGTTTATTAACTCTTATTGCTTTATTGTGTATTTTTTCAGTATTTTCTGTATATAGGATCATGTCATCTGCAAATAGGGAAAGTTTTACTTTCTTTTTTTCCAATTTGGATGCCTTTTATTTCTTTATATTGATTAATTTCTTTCACTAGAACTTCCAATACAATGTTGAATAACAGTGGTGACAATGGGCAATACATGCCATTTATCTTGCTGAGGAAGTTTCCTTCTCTTCCTATTTTTTAAGTGTTTTTATAAAGAATTAATTTGTTGATTAGGATCATGGGTCAATGTGAAATATAAATTCTTATGGTCATTAACTGTGGAATGACTTTTATTTTCAAGTAATATATTCTTATGCCCAGTACCAAAATTGTTTTATTTACTTCTCCCAATTTGTTTCTTTAATTTATATTCCTTAAATAATTATGTGACAATTAAATTGACAAATAAATTATACTGTATAAATGCTACTACTAAGTACTAAGGATTGTAAATAATTATTTCATAGAAGCCTAAAAGCAATTCCATGCTAGAACAATACTCTTACTAATTCTCTTTAGCAATCTAGGAAATGAATACTGAAATTATTAATTAGTTTGGCTATTATATGATTCTTAAGTAGTATGGATCTGGGATTGTATATAGGGTGTTCAAGAATGCTTCAAATATTCTTTTTTCAAAATAGTTATTTGGTTGAATTTATTATTGCTAATTTTTCATATACTTTACAGATTATATGAAATTAGAGAAATATCAAGGCTATGAAAAGTTAGTGAAGGAAGTTGCTTTCATATGATTTGGTGAATTATCTTTCAGGATATATTAGGTAGTCAGATAACTAGACACCAACCTGGAAAAAAATTTTTTCAACAAAACAAGATAATATCTTAAGAATATAGTTTTCCTTCCAAAAACAAAAACAAAAAAATACTAGATATTCTCTTCAAAAGTTAGATTTTTTTCAGTTTCAATAAGTTAAGTTTCAAATTATTTGAATACGGTTGTGAAAATTCTGCTACTGGATGCACTCATTAATGTAGAAAAATTAGACAATACTGATTTTGAATATGGATTTTTTGAGTGAAATATGCTATTCATGTAGCGTTCACATTTCTGTCATGAAAACAAAAGGAGCCATGGAGTCCAAAGCTTTTCTAGTATGTAAAATAAACTGCAAATACATAATAAGAGACTAGAGAAACAAAGAGAAGTAAAAATTGGCATTGTGATGGTATTTCAACTTATGTGAATAGTAATGATGTACTTCCAACATGAGCATAGTCCATTTCTTTAATAAATATATGACTTTTCACATTTTATATTCCTTCTTCTAAATGCTTTTTTAACTGAAATATTCATTATATTTGTTTCACTGAAAATTATACATTACTTTTGAAATGTATCGAGACTCATTTTCATAAAATCATATTATTATTCTAAAATGTGGAGAATCTGTAGTTTTGCTCCCCTTTCATTTTTGTTTAGTAAATTGGACTCTTCTGTTTTATTTTACCTTTCTTTTTCTTTTTTTTTTTTAAACAATTTATTGAAGTATATCATTCATACATGAACATACATAAACTATAAGTGTTCAGTAAACACCGTGATCTTACAAAACAAACATGCATAACATCATGCAGGCTCCCACACATCACCCCGCCACAAACACCCTACGTTGTTGTGAAATATTTGTTAACAAATCATGAAAGAGCATCGTCATAGTATTACTACTAAGTTTAGTCTGACTCTTCCTCCACTATACATTTTTTAAGGATTTATTTATTTATTTACTTTTACCCACCCCCGCCCCCGTTTTTACTGTTTTTGTGTCCATTCACTGGGCAACTCTCTGTGTCTGTTTCCTGCCCTCTCTTCTCATCCTTTTCCTCCTGACTTCACTGGGATTCGATCCTTGGAAACTCTGATGTGGGGAGAGGTGTCCAACCGCCTGTGCCACCTTAGTTCCTGGTTTTTTACTGTGTTTTGTCTTGGCTCGCCCTTGTGTCACTCTCCTGTTACATCATCATCTTGTTGCGTGGCTCATGGGGCTTGGTGACTCACTAACTCGCAGGTCCTGGCAGCTCACCCATGGACAGGGCCTGATGGCTCACCTGCTCACAGGGACTGGAAGCTCACCCATGCATAGGGCCTGGACGCTCACCTGCTCGTGGGGCCTGGTGGCTCACCTGTGCATGGGGCCTGGTGGCTCCCCTGTGCATGGGGCCTGGTGGCTCACCTGCTCATGGGGCCTAGAGGCTCACCCACTCACGGGGCCTGGAGGCTCACCCGTGCACAGGGCCTGGTGGCTCACCTGCTCATGGGGCCTGATGGCGCACCCACACATAGGGCCTGGTGGCCCACGTGGCTTCCATATTTTTCTTTTTTTAAAATTTTTACCAGGAGGTCCCGGGGGTTGAACCTAAGTCCCTCCATATGGGAGATGGATGTCCAACCACCCGAGCCACATCCGTCCCCATGCTATATCTCCCAAGGTCAACCAAACATAACCAAAATTACAGTCCTTACCCATTCAGTATGGTCATATAATAAATCAGGGTTGGTTTATCACCAGCATTCTAAAAACCAGACCGAGGGAGAAAAACTAGGTCTGGGGACACATGCATGGTTTCTAATAGAGCAAATGTTTAGCCTACCCTGATTATCACAAAATCAGGTCAGTGAGAATATTCATGTTATTGTTCTTAAACTGAAATAAAATTTATTAGTCTTTACAAAGATTACATTCAGGATTTGTTCATTTGTATTTGAACATCAAGACTGCTAAGGGTGGTTCCAATTATTAGTCATTCTTACAAACTCCTCAGGCAAAAGTGGAAGAGGAATCTTTAGTGAGAGTGCCTTTTTTTATTTTAATCTATTTATTTCCATTTTCTGTTTAGGATTAAAAATAGTTTGAAAGTCACATATAAAACAACTCAAGAGCTGAACAACAACAACAAAACTTATCAATGCCAGAGGAATGAGAAACTAGATTTCCATAGGTATAATAACATAATACTCAGAATGCTCATTCTCAACAAAAAAATTACAAAATAGACAAAGAAATTGGAAAGTATGGACCATCCACTAGGAAAGAAGAATTTGCCAGGTGACACTATGGAGGAAGTTCATACATTAGTAAAAGATTTTAAATCAACTGTCTTAAATATGTTCAATGAGTTAAAGGAATCCATAAACAGAGAACTACATAAAATTAAGAAAATTCTGTCTAAACAACAACAAAAAAAGATGGTGGATGCAAATGTAGCTCAATAGTTGAGCACCTGCCTCCCACATAAAAGGTGCCAGATTCAATCCCCAGTACTTCCTAAAGAGAGAGAAAGAGAGAGAGTTAAAAATTATAAAAAGGATCCCAAAGAGAAATTTTGGAAATGCAAAGTACAATAATTGAAATGAAATCCCATTAGATGTACTTAACAGATTTGAACAGGCAGAAGAAAAGGACGAGGAACATAAAGAAAAGACTTTGGAAAATATCCAGTGAGAGAAGTAAAATAAAAAAATTAATGAAGTAGAGCAGTCAAGATGGCAGCAGACTGTGGAGCTCTTGGAGTCTGTTCGTGCTGCAGGGCAGTTGGTAATCACCCACAGCTACCTAGAGCAACTGTTTGGGGGCCTGAGGATACCAGAAGAGTATCTTGCAATATTTCTTGAAAGTAAAGAATGAGGAGACTACCTATCTGCAGAGAGGATTCGTGAGTAGAGCCCTCCACACTGAGGAGGTCAGTGCCCATGGCACAAGTCGCCTAGGGAGCTATTGCATGGCTGGAGTTGGAAACTCCATTTCCCCAAAAATGGGGTAGGAAGACATGGTGTGGCACCAATTTCAGCTACTGATTGGTGAATTTGGTGGGCTAAAGTATAATCCGAGGAACAACTAAACTTTGAGCCTATCCATGTCAGAAGGAGACTGCTGGTCACCACTTTGACTCCACCCTGGGCCTAAGGGGAAGCGGGTTGACAGAAAAGCAGCACTTGAAAATTACAGTGCTGCTAAGGACCAGCTTCTTTCCACCCAGGTTGGATTGCAGTTCTAGCTTAAATCCCAGACCCATCTCTGACAGGGAGGAAGCTGGGAGGACCTACACAATGTCTCTGGGAAACTGTAAGCCATGCCACAGAGGCCAGTACCCATATTACTCTAGTGGTGCAAGCCGCCTCAGGAGCTACCCCATGGCTGGAGTTAGAAGCTCCATTACCTATAAATGGTGGAGGAAGAGACAGTTGTCCACCGACCTCAGCTACTGATTTAATGGACTCAGATGGCTAAAGTATAATCCTAGAAACAGCTAGGGTTTGAGCCAGTCCAAGGTGGAAAGAGTCTGGGAGCCACAATTTTGACTCCTTCCCCTCCATGAGGGGAAGCCTGGCTGACTGAAAATCCAGTGAAGTTAGGGATTGGCTTCTTTCCACCAAGATTGGACTGCAGCCCTAGCCTAGGCTCCAGCCCCACCTCCAGCAGAAAGGAAGCTGGTGGGACCTGCAACAGGCTTTCCAGGCAACTGCAAGTGCTCTCCACCAGCACAGAATGAATAGTCAGACACCTGGGCCTGCATGCCAGCACCCCAATAGGAGAGGAGGGGAGAGGTACTGAGTATCTTGGCCTCTCTGGGCAACAGCAGGAGTTTTCAGCCCACAAAAACTGGTTTGTTGAATGCTTTCAAGTAGATCTCCACCTCTGTCCCTCCATAGTATAGGAGGGCACTGGTGTTCCCTCACCTCTCAGGGCAACTGCAGGCATTTTCTGCCTGGACAAACCTGACCGTTGGGCACCTGTGGCTCCACCCCTATCCCCAAAAGGACAAGAGATGGAATGTGTTTGCCCAGTCTCTCTGGGTAACTGCACCTGCTTTTAGGCCACACAGCCTAGACTGGTGGGTACTTGTGGATCCACCCTCACTCCCCAATAGGAAAGGAGAGGGCTGGTTTTTCCATAGCCTTTCTGGGCAATGGCAGACTTTTGGCCTGCAGGGACTGGACTGTTGGATGCCTATGAATCCACCCCTATCCCAATAGGAAAGGAGGATGTTGTTGCTTCCTCAGCCACTCTGGGCAATGGTGGGTACCTTCAGCCTAGAGGGACTTAACTGTTGGGCACTTGTGGCTCCATTTCCACCCCTAAAGGGCAGAAGGGACAGTATTCCCTCAACTTCTCAGGGCAACTGCAGTCATATTCGGCCCACACGGATTAGATTTTTGGGCACTCCAGAGGGTCAATTCCCCCTCAGCAGGGAGGGGGACAAGTGATATATCAGTTTACCAGAGTAACTATGGTCATTTGAGACCCACATGACATGGATTGCTGCCCACAACTGTAGCTCCATCCCCGCACAAGGTAGGGGAGGAAGGGGTGTGAAGCTTTATCAGACTCTCTGGGCAACTACAGACAGTCTTGTGCTGCCCAACTTGGATTATTATACATGGCTGCAGCTCTGTCCCTACTCCTGACAAAGGAGAAAGTTGGGAGAAGCTTCATCAATTCCTAGGGCAACGTAGGCTGCTTCAATCTCAATAGCATACATCACCAATGACATCCTTGGCTCCCACTACACAGCAAACAAGGGAGAAAAGACAACAAAGCCCTAAACCAAAGGGAGAAACTGCACCCAGGAGAAATACATCTAGCAAGCAAGATGCGAAAACACCAACAAAAAATTACATGGAAAAATAGGACCTCCTCAAACTTAAACACTTCTTTGATTCAAAGGACTTCATCAAGAGGTTGAAAAGGCAGCACTCTCAATGGGAAAAAAATATTTGGAAACCACATATCTGATAAGGATTTGATTTTCATTCTATATAAAGAGATCATACAACTCAAAATAAAAGAGCAAGCAATTCAATTTAAAAATGGGCAAAAGATTGAAATAGTCATTTCTCAAAAGAGGAAATACAAATGGCCAAAAAGCACATGAAAAAATGTTCCATATCACTAGCTATTAGGGAAATGCAAATTAAAACAACAATGAGATATCATCTAATGCCACATAGAATGGCCATTATTAAAAAAACAGACAATATGTGCTGGAGTAGATGTGGAGAAATAGGAACTCTCCTTCACTCTTGGTGGGAGTGTAAAATGGTGCAGCCTCTGTGGACATGAACAGACATCTGCACACCGATGTTCATAGCAGCATTATTCACAATTGCCAAAAGATGGAAACAACCCAAGTGTCCATCAGTCAATGAATGGATAAACAAAATGTGGTATATACATACAATGAAATACTATGCTACAGAAAGAATTGAAATTGGGACACAAATGATATTGTGGATGAATCTTGAAGACATTATACTAAGCAAAGTAAGCCAGACACAAAATGACAAATATTGTATGGTTTCATTAATATGAACTAAATACAAAGAATATGCTCATGGAGTTAAAAATTAGAGTATAGGTTATTAGGAGATAAGAGGAGGGTTGAGAAGAACTACTGAGGCTTAATGTATGTAGAAGCTTTAATGAACTTGACTGTAAAAATGTGGAAATGGATAGAGTTGATAGTCATACATTATAGTGAGCAGCAACTGGTTTATAAATGGCATTGTGGCTGAAAAGGGTAGTCTGAGGTAGTAAATGTCAATTGAAAGAAAGCTAAAGAATAATCTAGGGACTGAATAACACAGTGAATCCAGAGGTGGATGAGAATTGTGGTTGAGGGTACAAATGCAAGAGTGCCCTTCTGTAAGCTAGAGTAGATGTACACTATTGCAGGGTGGTGGGAATTTGGAGAAGCATGGGGAAACTATAATTGGTGTGACCTATAGACTGTGGTTAACAGCAATACTATAGTATTCTTGCATCAATGCCAAAATTGTACTCTGTTGATAATGGAGGTGTATCGAAGAAGTATGCCAAATGTATGATATGTACCATGGTTGGTGGTAATAGTCTGATGATATTATCTCATAATCTGTAACAAATGTTCCAGCACGGTGTGGTGTGTTGGTGAAGGGATGTTTTATGGGAATTCTACATGCGTATATGATTGTTTTGCCAGTTCACAACCTCTTTAATAAAATATATTTTTAAAAAATAGAGTGGTTTGGGGGAAAACTGTGCCAAATATAAGATAGAGACTATAGCTAATAGTACTATTTTGATCATGCTCTTGCATAGTTTGTAACAAATGTTTCATAACAATGCAATTGTTGGTGGAGGGGTGACATAGGAGACCCCCGTATGTATGTTTATTTTGTATGTTCACAATCTTTACTATAGACTTATTGTTTATGCATGTCATGTATGTATGATATATTTCCATAAAAAATATTTAAAAAAAATAATGAAGAAACTTGAACAGAAACCAATGTACCTATAGGACAGCTTCAAGCATACCAACATGCATAATTGGAGTCCCACAAAGATAAGAGAGAGAGTAAGGAGCAGAAAAAGTATTTGCCCTAGGAATATGACTGAAAACTCCCCAAATCTGGTGAAATACATAAATATACACATCCAGGAAGTGCAACAAACTCCAAGCTGAATAGAGCCACACCAAGACACATTATAGTCAAATTATCAAAATCGAAAGAAGAAAGACTTTCCATTTGAAAGCAGGAAGAAAGAAACAACTTTCCATATACAAGAGATCTCCAAGAAGATCAATAGTGGGTTTCTTATCATAAACTATAGAGTTCAGAAGAGAAAGGGATGATATATTTAAAGTCCTTAAAAAAACCTGACACCCAATAATTCTATATCTCACAAAATTTATTTTCCAGAAATGAAGGAGAAATTAAGATATTTACAGGTAATAAAAATCTGAAAGAGTTAATTACCAGAAGATCTCTCATACAAGAAATGCCAAAGGGTGTACTCACGCTGAATAACAACATTAGACAATAAACTCAATGCATAAGAAGAAATCAAGAATCTTGTTTTAAGTAAATATAAATCCCTGTATTACTGTACTTTTGGTTTGTAAATTCTATTTCCTCCCAAATAACTTAATAGGCAAATGTGTAAAATAACATTTAAAAACAATGGAAGCTGCTTTCATCTTTATTTATCACATGCCCTCCCTGTCATTGTTAATAGTCCATGTGTACTATTACCTTTAGCTATCAAGACTCACAAGTAGGAGTTTTATCTCAAATTAATGGCAATGTCCATAGTGGTTGCTGTAAAATTATTTTCTATAATTTCATTTATCAATTGATAGACTTGGTTCAAATTCATAATTTCTTATACCTAAGTTATACATGCTTTCTTTTCTGTTTTCTTAATCCTTCGGAAATTTTTATCATTTTATTTAAGATTTATCATATATTTGAAATTTTTCATGTATAAAGGAGGTAAATTGTCAATGTAAATTTTCAACTAATATATAATCTATTTTTCACAGATGTATAACCATCATTGTCCAAATGCTATAAAATCCTCTCTTTAAGACGTAATAAGATTTCAAGTATATGAAGAATTGTTTCTGACCTTGATGTTTTCACCCATCAAGTTGCTGATTATTGTTTTGG
This sequence comes from Cabassous unicinctus, assembly GCA_029593785.1. Lineage (NCBI taxonomy): Eukaryota > Metazoa > Chordata > Mammalia > Cingulata > Chlamyphoridae > Cabassous > Cabassous unicinctus. The sequence goes on from JAQZBX010011959.1 coordinate 13,474, forward strand.
TTCTCACATTTTCTGGCCCTAATTCCAGGCTTAGAAAAAAATATTTTATTTAATTATACCTAAATTTCAAAAATTTTCCCTCTATCCACAGCTGCTTGTAACCTCTAACTCTGTGAATTTTTGATCCCAGGATATTTCATATAAAGAGAATTATAGTGAATTTGTTTTTCTGTGACTTCTTTATTCCATTCTTTTTAATATTTTCAAGGTTCATCTTGTTTAACATTCATCAGAAATTTATTCCTTTTATTGCTGAATAAAATTCCATTGTATGTAACAAAATATATTAATGGGCATGTATAAAAATTTAAGATGAGAAAATAATATAATGGGGGAGGGATGACAATATGTATTAGTAAACTTTGCATACTAATGAAGCTAGGTTGGTACAAGTCAAATGAGGCTAGTATTAGTTAAGATGTTATTTAATTACTAAGAAAATAACTAGAAAATATAGAGAAAAATAATCAAATTAGTGCACTAAATTAAAACAACTAAATACAAAAAAAAGGGCAGTAATGGAATAATTTAGGAAAAGAAACTTAAAACACATACAGAAAACATATAGCTAAATGCCAGAAGTAAATTCTTCTAAAATGAAAAGACAACTTATATGATAAGAGAAAGTAATTTCAAACTACATATCTGATAAGAGCTTAATATCCAGAACATAAAAAGAACTCCTACAACTCATCTACAAAAAAGATAAAATATCCAATTATAAAATGGACCGAGGATTTGAATAGACATTTCTCCAAAGAAGACAGTCAAATGACCAATAAGTATGTGAAAAGATGCTCAATATCATGACCCATTGGAAAAATGCCCCTTAAAACTATATGAGATACTGACTCACATCTACTAGAAAGATTATTATACAAAAAACTGAAAATAAAATGTGGTGGTGAGCATGTGTAGAAATAGGAACCCTTATAAATTATTGATGGGGACTAGAATGGTACAGCCACTGTGGAAAACAGCTTAATGGTTCTTCAAAGAATTCATTATATAATTACCATATAACCTGGCAATTCAACTCCTAGGTATATATCCAGAAGAACTGTAAGCAGAGGATCAGGCAGATATTTTACACAGGTGCTCATTGTAGCATTATTCACAATAGACAAAAGGTGGAAGCAACCCAAGTCAAAAAATATGTTGTAAAGTCATAAAATAGACTATTATTTAGATATGTGAAGTCCTGAAGTGCTGTTACATCCTACAACATGGATGAATCTTGAAGATATGTTAAATTAAATGTGAGACACAAAAGGACAAATACTATATGATTTATTTTCTGTGAAATACTTAGAATAAACAAATTCTTAGAGACAGAGAGTAGAGTCATGGATACCAGTGAAAGGGAAGGGGAGGAATAGGGAATAATTGCTAAATGAGTATGAAATTTTGTCTCAGATTGTAAAAATAGTCTATAACAGGTAATCATGAAAGTTACATAGTATTGTTGATATACTTAATGTCAAAGAAGTGTCCACTTAACATGGTTAAGGTGATTTTTATATTATGTATGTTTACTACAGTTTAAAATAAATTATTTTTAAAATCCCCTGAAGAAGCAAATTGATAAATTTGAAAATATAATTAACAAAATAGAAATCCTGATAAATATATAATAATGCAACCACAAAGTTCAAAATATCTATTAGTCTCAAATTCATATGGATTATTTACAGAATTGACTAGGAACTGAACATAAAGTAAGTTCCAGCAAATTTCACAGGATTAAATTCTTACTGAGAATGTGCTTTAATCACAATGAAATTAAGCAAGAATTAATAATGGACTAATAATTAGAAAGACAATGAAAGGCTAGAAAATAAATATGTATTTCTAAATAGACATTTGACCAAATAAGGAATCCCAAAATACATTATAGAAAAATTTGAACTACATGATCATTAAAATGGCAGGATGTAAAAGTTCTGACATCTTTGCTGTGTTAGTCAAAAGGGTGCTGATACAAAGTAAAAGAAGGCTGTTAGCTTTTATAAAGGGTATTTATTTTTGGTGGAAGTTTACAGTTACAAGACCCCAAGCAGTCCAACTCAATGTACCATAAGAGGTAATTTCTCACTCAAAGTCATTTTCTACTTGTTGAAGCAAGACGACAGATGATGTCTGCAAGGGTTCACCCTTCCTTCTTCCTTTTAAGGCTCCATGGTTCCAGCTTCTTCCAGTCACAGCTGTAAGCTGGCATAGGGCTCATCTCTCTTCCCAGGGCTCTTTTCTTTCTGGGCTTGGCTTCTCTGTTCTTTTCACAAGGTCAGCAGTAAACTCTCAGGTGAATGGCTCATCCCTCTTCCTGGGGCCTCTGCCATGTCTATGGAGCTTTCTCTCTTCCTCTGTGTTCTTCTCCTCTGTGTATCAACTTCCTCTGAGTTCCTTGATTGAGTGAGAGTCCATTTATATAGCCCACAGAGGTAGCGGGGACTCAAATTTAGTCATCCTAATGATCTGGTCAAATCAAAGCCCTAATCTTGATTTAATAAAGTAAAAGTGAAACCTCTGAATTTAATACAATCAAAGGGGTAACACTCCCAGAAAAACAGACCAGTTTACAACATAATCAATATCTCTTTTTGGAATTCATAAATAATATCCAACTGCCACACTTGTTAAAGTTGCATTTTAAGAAAATTTATATTATTAAACATATATATTATGAAAGACAGAAGGACAAAATGAAATACCAAGTTGGTGCTGTCCAATGGAACTTTCTGCAGGGATGGACATAACTGTCTTTACTAATAAACTACCCACTAGGCACATGAAATTTTTGAGCACTTGAAATGTGGCTAGTGCAATCATGGAAACGATTATTTAATTTTATTTTTTTTAATTTATGTAGCCATTTGTGATCTGTGACAATCACATGGAAAACACAGATCTAAGTAATCTTATCAATAGGCTACTAAAAAGTGGCAAGTGCCTAATACATTTTTTGTTTGTTTTTTTGTAGGTACTGGGGCTAGTGCTTGAACCTGGAAGCTGACCTTGTATGTGGGATGCCAGTGCTCAACCACTGAGCTACACCGGCTCCCTTTATTAACTCTCTCTCTCTCTTTTTTTCAGTTACTGGAGCCAGGGAATGAACCCAGGACCTCCCATGTGGAAAGCAGTCACTTAAACACTTGAGCCACATCCTCTCCCCTCCAAATAGTTTTGATGTAGAAATTATTGTGGTATAATTTAAGCACAGGAAATTCACAGTTTTGGGACATATAGCTTGATAAGCTTTGACAAACATATGGAGCCATGTAACCACCACCATAATAAGATATAAAATGTTTCCATCTACCTAAAAACTTCCCTCATCACACTTTGTATTCAATTTCTTCTCTTCATCCTCAACCCCTGTTCAAATTTCTGTTCCTATGGTTTTATTTTCTTTATCTATTCACCATACATTGGAGTCATGTTCTTTACCATTTGGGCAATAACACACACATGAAATATTTAATAGATAAAACTCAGTGCACTCAAAGAATCAAACAGTTTCCACCAAAAAACCAATCAAAGTCTCAATTTTTAAAAAGTTTACAATAAATTTTAAACCATTTCTGTTGCTTATGTGAAGCAAGGCAATGTTTTCTGTCAGTGAAAGCCAGCTTGAAAAATTTCAGTGTTGCTCCAAGACTGTGAAACACCTAAGGCTACTGCTAAATAATTCAATGACTTCTCTATAATTAATGATCCTTTTCTGGAATAAATTTATTTCAGCTTTTATTAAAAGTGGATTACAGTGGTGTATATTATTCCAAGTAACTAGCACTTTTGGTGCAATGGTCCCCAGAGAAGATATTTACTTTGTTTTCTTTTAAGAGAATCCCTTGATCCTGTGGTAAGTGGAAGATGATAAAATTGTAGCATTTTGTAAGTGTACACTTGAAAATGTTGTATTTTTTTACTCGGAAGAATTGCTTACCTTTCATCAGAAGATTTCCTGATTTTTTTTCTTTGTTTCCAATTTTTATACTATTATTTTATTTTAAGAATATATATTTAGGCTTTAAATGATAGCAATCACAGTTGCATCACATTTCGTGGAGGTTCTTAAGAACAAAATTTCACAACTTGCCACTTATGCGCCATGGACGATGGCTGTCCTTTAACATTATTGATGCCTGAGTCTGAAGTTTCATATTGAGGAAGGACTTCAGGGAATGGGGAAATATATGTAGAAGCAATTTATATACACATTTCCTCTCCCTGCAAAAAATCATTTGTAATCTAAACCCCTTCTGCAATTACAAAATATGGTCTGATAAGTGAGTAAAACCATCATTAACTATGTTAGGAAACATCACTTCCAAACACACTCAGGGGAAGAATAGACACAACAGATGCCAAAAAGGGAAGTTAAATATAATTTTAACATTACCTCAAACAGAAGTTAAGACAAATGACCAAGAAGTCAAAAGCAGGAAGTTTAATTTGACTACTGAATTTTCATGTTTTATAAATATTTTTTAAATGGAAGAGTAATTTTAAAGTAATGTATATAACAGGTGATACCATATAGTTTTCATTTATTGTTGCATCTATATTTCATATTCTCTGAACCTCTTTAGGAACTAGGTGCTCCACTGGGTACACTGATGTGGACTAAAGAATAACAGTTCAGCTAACCCTTAAAGTCTTCAGTAGCTATTAAAAAAAAAAATAGAACACTTCATAATATCTGCTTCAGAAAATCACATTAAGCTTATAGAATCTTAGTGTTATTTTTTTCTAAATGAAACAAAATATAACCCAGTGAAAGGATATCAAGGTTAATAAGAGAAAATGAAAAAGAATAAAGATAAAGAGAATGTTCAATTTTTTAGAAATTATCTTTTGTCAATCTTTTCATTGAAAAGTCCACAGATAACACACATAAGGAGGAAGAATTAAATGTTCAACATAACAAGGAGATAGGACAACATGGGGTAAATTGAACTCTTATATATAGAAAGGGTAAAATTTAGAATTATTTCTTGGATATTATGTATTTTTATAGAGAAGTGAAAAAGTGCCAAAATTATGTAGACATATACAGGGATAAATTTCAAAAATGATAGATGAAAATAAGGTAAAATATATTTAATTAAAATATCTTGTTTGTTTCCATCATGTTTTGCTCTGTGTTACTTGTCCTATATTCTGGAAAGTGCGTATTTACATATTGTCAATTGAGAAAATTGGTAATAGTAATGGTATATTCTCATTGCCGTGAAATTTTCAAACTAATGAAATTAAGATCATTAACTAACTATTGAAAATCAATAGTGTCTTAGTAATTGATCAGCATGAAAATTGTCATAAAACCCTAAACCCTGATTGTGCAAAATCACTCTGATAATGTAAGAGGACAAATCAGTTTGCAAATGATTAGCTAAAATGAATATTGGCATAAATTCAAGTTCTATGGAAAATTTTTGAGAAACTTTAAAAAGAGAATTAATGTTTGGAAAGGATTTTGAATTGAACTATGACATGTATTTATGTCGTCTGCTATTTTAAACTCGACAAACCATTTAAAAATGGGTGTTTGAGAATATAAATCTTTCTCTGTTTTAAGTAAATATGTATTAAAATATGAAAGAGCATGTGTGTTTGTGTATGTAGATATTTAAAATTTTGTTCCCATTTTTCTATATAGACTTGCTTATAGTCACAAAAGAGAAATGAAGAACCAATCGATGGAAATACAGTTCATTCTGGTAGGATTGAAAGATGACCCACAATTGCAAATTGTGATTTAGTTCTCTTTCTCAACTACACGTTGAGCCTAATGGGAAACTTAATCATTATCTTTCTCACCCTGTTGGATCTCTGTCTCCAGACCCCAATGTATTTCTTTCTCAGAAATTTCTCCTTTTTGGAAATCATATTCATAACATTGTGTATTCCCAGATACCTGGTAAGCCTTGTGACTAAAGACAAAACTATTTCCTATAATAATTGTGCAGCTCAATTATTTTTTTTCCTTTTACTGGGTGTTACAGAATTTTACCTTCTGGCTGCCATGTCCTATGACCACTAGGTTGCCATCTGCAAACCTCTGCATTACCCATTCATTATGAACAGCAAAACGTGCTACCAACTAGTACTCAGCTCTTGGGTAACAGGATTCCTAATGATCTTTCCCCCATCGGTCATGGGACTCAAATTGGATTTCTATGCTTCCAAGCTGATTGATCACTTTATATGTGAGTCTTCTCCTGTCCTTCAGATCTCCTGCACAGATACACAAGCCTTAGAATTGATCGCTTTTATCTTAGCCGTGCTGACACTTGTAGTCGCATTGGTTTTAGTAATTCTCTCTTACACTTACATCATTAAGACGATTCTGAAATTTCCTTCTGCACAGCAAAGGACCAAAGCTTTTGCCACCTGTTCTTCCCATATGATTGTTGTCTGCTTGACTTATGGCAGCTGTATCTTCATGTATATTAAACAATCTGCAAACGAAAGAGTAACTTTATCCAAAGGTGTAGCTTTGCTCTATATCTCAGTTGCCCCTTTACTAAATCCCTTCATTTACACTCTAAGAAACCAGCAGATCAAAGAAATCTTCAGGGATGTACTACAAAATATTTTGTATTTTTCAAGAAAATGATTTTAAAATTATGATTCAGATTACAACTTTACAGAAAAACTGAAAAAAATTCACACTTTTGTTCTGACTATGTATACCTTATCAGTTATCTTGTACATGCGATTCTTTTAAAGAATCTTATTGCTCAGTTTCAAATTGTGTTCTACTCTTCTTGTAAAAAAAATTTTACCCTGCTGCAGTAAACTTACTTGTTTTAATTTTTTAATCCAAAATTTAAATACCATCATCTGGAGGCACATTATTTTCCATAAACCATGACTTAGAAGAAAATATGCCCTTAAATACACTGTGCCTCATATAATTTTTAAATCAATTTGACATATATTTACTAAATATCTATCTTACTCCAGACATTGAGAGAGGTTCAATTCTTATGTTTGCCAAGTTTGTTTTGTCTAAATGAGGCAACCACATAAAGCAAATATTGCCATAAAATCTTTGTTTTGCACAGTAATAGAGGTATACAAAAATATGACAGCATAAATTGTAAGGGCTTTAAAGAAAGTTTGAGATCAGGGAAGCCTTCCAGGAAAATTAAAAATTATGATGAGGCTAATAATATACATAAGAAAAGAAGATTGACATAGAAATATAAGTAAGTATATTAGTATAAGTAAGTAACACAGAGGTGTTAGATTGAGAGATGCATTTGGATCATCATACGTTTCATGATTATATAACAAGGTTTTGAGAAATGCAGGTTAGAGTTAGTAAAGGCTTCACTGCATACACATTTTTGACACTGCACAGATTATTCAAGATTTTATGCTTAGTTTTTCCTTATGTGGAGTTGGAGAAATAAAATCACTAGCTCATAGTTCAGTCAATTGATTTAATGTTTTTAGAACAATTTAGTACTCAGCAAATAATAGCACTTATATATTTTTTACAACACCTAATAAGAAAGGAATTTATTAACTTTTTTATGTGGATTTAAATTTTTTATTGTTTTATTGAAGTATATCATTCATACATGAACATACATAAACAATAAGTGTATAGTAAAAGTTGTGAACTTACAAAATAAACATGCATAATATCATGCAGGGGTCCTATACATGACCCTTCCACCAACACCTTGCATTGTTGTGAAACATTTTTTGCAAACTATGCTAACGCATCATCAAAATATTAACTATTGTCCATATCTTATATTTGATATATTTTTCACCCAAACCACCCTATTATTTTTTTAATATATTTTTATTACAGAGGTAGTGAACTTACAAAATAATCATGCACATGTGTAAAAGTTCCAACACCTCTTCACCATTATACCACACCTTGGTGGGATATTTGTTACACATCATGAGATTATATCAACAGACTATTACCACCAACCATGGTCCATAGGGTACATTTGACACTCTTTTTCCATACCCCCTCCCCCATTATCAATACAGTACATTTCTGGCATTGATGCAAGATTACAGTATTGTTGTTAACCATGGTCCATAGGTCACAACAATTGTATTTTTCCCATGCTTTTCCACATTCTTACCACCCAGCAATAATGACATATATCCACTCTAGCGCACAGAAGCACTTGTATCTGTACCATCAATCACAGTTCTCACCCACCTTTAAGTTGTCTGTGTTATTCAGTTCCTAGATTATTCTCTAGCTTTCTTTCAATTGATATTTACATAGCTAGACTCTCTTTTTCAGCCACAATCCCATTTATAAATCTGCTACTACTCAATATAGTGTGTTACCATCAATTCTGGAATAGCACTTATATTTTAAGAATGTAATGAAACTAATATTTAATGTGTTTGGTGATTTGAACTTTGTACTGAGATTTATACATGTTCTTGGTATTGATCTGCATGTTTGTGGGTGTGAACCCTTTGTAATAGGATCTCTTACAGATGGTGTTTTAGTAAAGGTATGCCTAATTTAATGAGGGTAGGTCTTAACCTGGATTAATGGACTCCTTTAGATGCCAAGGAAATTCAGACACAGAGTGAGAAACCCATGTGGGATGAATCAGAAGATAGAAGTCAGTGGAGCCTGGAAGAGAAAGGAGAGGACATCATCATGTGAAAGGAAAGCCAGGGAACCCAAGAATTGCTCTCCAGTGAAAAAGCTATTCCCTCTGAAACCATGAACAAATAAATTCCTGTTGAAGACAAATTAGTTTGTTATATTTGTGTTTACAGCCTAACAAAACTAAGACAATGTTCTTGTGAGGTAGACCAGACAATAAGTCTGGAGAAATTGTATGGCTGAATTATGAAGGGATCTATGTAGCAGAAAAGTCTTTTTGTTTTTTGCATGGTATCAGTAATTTTCAAAGCTTTTCTCTAAAAGAATCTTCTAGCACATTTTATAAATGTGTTTTAAGTTTTCATTCTTAGTGCTTTCAAGTCAATAGGTCTGTTGTACACATCTCATCCAGCCTAACTTTTTCTTCCCCTCCTCCTCTCACTTTTGAGTTTCTCTTTTTCTCACCTCTCTCCTCACACTTTTTTTCTTCAATCCAGATGCACAAGTATTACAAAAATACTAGATTAATATGCATCTCAGTTTATTTTGAGGTAGTAGTCATTACCTGACATTTCCAACAAAGAGAAGTTATTGAAAGTGTCATTAAGATAGAAATGTTAATGCTCAGCATGTACTTTTAGGAAGGTTGCTGTGGCAATGTTATTGAATTTTGGCTGCCTTGGAGTCAAGGGCTTTAGTTCCAATTGTTCCATTTTTTACCTGCTCTTATGTCATCCAATTACCTCACAGGGAAATGAAAAATGTTGTAATATGTCCCCTTCAACCTCCCATTCCTCCTCTCCCTCACAGACTATCATTATGTTTGCCAGAAGCAACTTATATTTATGTAGATGTTTCTAGTCACCAGTTCACCTGTAATCAAACCCAATAACAAAAAGCCCAAGAAAAGGAAAAGGTATTTTATTTTTCTTGAGTTTGGGGAATGTGCCATAGGTTATAAAAAGTAACAAATTGTGAATGTTCTACTATACTGCTCTTGAATTTTTTATTAACTAATGTATTATAATATAATTATAAGAGCTGCCTGCAACAGCATTCCTAGCTATTTTTACATTGGACATTTTTCTCCACACAATAGAATCTGTCACCCTAGAATGTGACATGTGAGCATTGATGTTCTTATTCCTCAGTCCCTGAGACTTCCTACTAGCACCATCCAAATAACTATTAAGAGGAATGTCCCCAGATATGTTATTATCTCCTGACATCTAGAAGACTATTCCTCACTGTACATTTTCTACTGAACCCCTCAGGACTATTTTTCAAGTAGAAAAATAACAGTGCCTGAAATCTCCAAGCAGTCATTACTTTGACCTGAGGCAATTCTGGCAATTGCCTACTGCTTTTGGATTAAGACACTTCTTTCACTTCCTGTAGAGAAAAAATTGTCCCCAAAATGTAATTTTATTGCATTTTTGTAATGCTTACGCATCTGGATTAAAAAAAAAAAAGTGTGAAGAGAGAGGTGAGAAAAAGAGAGACTCAAAAGCGAGAGGAGGAGGGGGAAGAAAGAGTTAGACTAGACAAGATGTGTTTTACTCAGAAAATCTGAAACAGCCTTATTTTCACCTCTGTATTTCATCTTCATTCCTTAAACAAATCATTTCTCCATTTTTTGAAGGCCTAAATTATCTCTTTAAATTTAAAAATCATAACAAGATTTGATTTTCAATATGCAGTTCTGTGGTTTCATGTATTCATTTATCCCCTGAGGAAACTCAGGCCCAGTCCTAGGTAACTTTCCTCAAACCATGTAGGCAGTCAGTGATTAAAGGCTTTCCTTGCCAGGACTACAAACTGCTCTTAATTTTTATCATCATCTTCAACTTCACTCTCATTGTCTTTATCATCACTAAAACATTCTCATAAGTACAATTGATTTAAGTTTTATTTTACCAAACAGATGTTATAGCCATCTCTATTTATTCACAATCTAATTTCAATTATAACAGAAATTGCAGGAAAATAATCTTCTTGTTTACCACAATAGTGTATTGTCTTTTTTTTTTTTTTTAACCAATTTTATCGAGATATGGTCACTGTATTAGTCAGGGTTCTCTAGAGAAAGAGAATCAACAGGAGATATCTGTTAATAATATGAGATTTTAAAAGAGTCTATCATGCGACCATGGGGATGCACAATTCCAGGTTCTGCAGGCAGGCTGCAAACCAGGGGCTCTGATGAAAGTCTTATGAAAGGTCCTTGATGAGTTTCTCAGAGAAGTTGGCTGTCCAAACATGAGCTGGGAAATTCTCTCTGAATGTTGAAATCACTTCCCCTGAAACTTTTTTTTTTAAAAATATTTTAAAATATGCTTAGATTACATAAATGTTACACAAAAATTACAGGGATTCCCATGTTCCCCACCTCCCACACCTCCCACCACCTCCCACATAAACATCTTTCATTAGTGTGGCACATCACCTGCAATGGATATATACATCCTGGGGCTTTGCCACTAAGCATGGACCGTAGTTCACATTGTAGACCACACTCTCTCCCACACAATGTTCTGCATGTTATATGCTGATGTAAAATGGCCTATATCTGTCATTGTAATGTCTCTCAGGATAATTTCCAAGTCCTGAAAAAGCCCCTGTATTACAACTGCTTTTCCCTCTCCCTGCCCCGAAAGCACCTAGTGGCCGCTGGTTCCACATCAATGTTGTAATTTCTTCCTTTGCTGGAATCACAATATGTCTACAACAGAATACCATTAAGTCCACTCTAGTTCACAGCTCTTCCCCCAATCCTGAGGAGTCTGGGATGGTGATGTCCACTCCACCTCCAAGTGAGAGGGGCCTTATATCCCACGGATAAGATGGATGGGATTATCCTGCCTGAAGTGGCAGACTCTCTCCATTCCATGGGATGGCCGTTGTATATCATCATCTCCTCTCCAGGTGTCTTGGCAGAGTCCATTGAGCTGTAGAGTAGGAGTTGCAGTTCCACCGAGATTCCAGGCACAGCTGGCACATTGGCAGGTCAAAGGCTCCAGTCTCTGGAAGTATACCTTCAAACTCCAGCACCACATATAGGTTTGAATAGAAGGGACTGACGGACCATGTGCAGAGAGGACTTATTTGAGTCCAACTCTGTCACTCTCAGGAGCACAGATTCCAAAGTATAGCCCACTGATAAGGCATTAATCTCTGGAGCTATCCTCCCTTATATAGGACCTGGGTGTCTTCAGAGCCCTCAGGAACCCCTCTGTTTTGGGTGATATCCACTTTGATGTTCTATGAGATCTTACGGAAGTGTGCATAAGCGTTACCTCTGGGATGACCTCCCAACTCTCTTTGAAGTCTCTTAGCCATGTGAACTCATTTGTCTTTACCTTTTCCCTCTTTTATTCAAGGTCTTTTTCTAGTCATATTGCCAGTTGCACTTGGTAGCAATCCCTCATTGCCATGGAGGCTCATCCCTAAGGCAGTCAACTGATGGGATAAAAACGTCACTCATTGCTGAAGAAATCTCCCTGATTGATACAGATGTAATTAGCCATCCATACAGTAAACTCATTGGTCATCAAAGTCTATAAATGCTCTTGTATTACAATTATCCCAGTGTTTGCTGGACCTAACACCTGGACACAATTACCTGGCCGAGTTGCCACATTAGCCTAACTATCACAGTCACATACCATACAGTCCATCTAAAGTGTACAATCAATGGCTTTTGGTATAATCACAGATTTGTGCATTCATCACCTCAATCAATATTAGTGACCTCTATTATTTTAATAACTTCCTAATTTGTCAGCTTACTACAACTCTTGCTTTTCTCCATTTCACTTCCTCCATGTTTATAGAGTAAACTATCCTAAAAACAATCTCACCATATCACTTCCGTGTTTGAAATATTCTTCTCACTCAAAATGTCATCCATGGACCAGCAGTATGTGTCACTTGAAGTTCATTATAAATGCAGTATCTACTACCTTCTAAATTAGAATCTTCATTTTAACAAGATATACAAACATTATTTCTATGAAATTCAACTTTGAGAGTGCTGTTTTCGGATGCAGTCCAAGCTTCTTAAGATATTTTAGATCATCTTATAATTTGGTCCAATTCCATTTCCAGCCTCTTCTCCAGCTACTGCTACTTCCTGACCTCTTGTATTAAGTCTTAATTTGCATTCAACTCCTTTACCTTACCCTGTATTGATAGCAAATAATTATTATGATTCTGTTTCAATCACTGGATCAAATTTACACTTTGAATATTAAAGATATGTTATAAAATTCACTGTTAAATCTTGCTGATGTTTCCAAGTGAAATTCTTTTTATAACTAATTATCAGTTTTGAGAAGGAAGGATCATTATACAATATCATAATTAACATCAGGTACATAACTCTTCCATGGTGAAACCAGAGTTAGTTTTGATTTAGACCAACTTCCTGATAAACATCCAGATGGAACTGACCATGACCCTAAGGACTCGACAGGTCCTATTTTTACATGAGCTTGTAAATGCTTTTAGCAGAGGAAAACACAGTCTGTTTAAATCACTGTTTCTCACCCTCAATACTACTAAAATTTGAGGCCTAATAGAAAATATTTGCTACCATGCTTAAGGCAAAGCATGATCCATAAAATAAAAATTTGTGATAAGATGAATCTATAAAAATTAAGAACTATACTTAAAAGACATTCTTAAATGAATGAAACAAGCATCAGACTGGAAGAAAATATTTGCAAATTACACGACTGGAAAAAGGACTAAGATCTATAAAATATAAAAGTGTCAATAAAAAAATATAAAAATGCAAGCAAGTCACATAAAACATAGGCAACATTTAAATAGTTTACTATGAAAAATAAAATAATGGCAAATAAGTATAAAATGATGATCAAATCAGTATCCTTAGGGATATGAAATTACAATCACAATGGAATAAAACTATATATCTTTTAAAAGTTTAAAAACAAAACAATATTATAATATCAAGTTTAGGAAAATATATAGAACAATTGAAACTCTCATAAAATGAAGGTGAAATTATAATATTGTAAAACCACTTTGGAAAAAATTTTTGAAATTCTTAAAATGTTAAAAATGTGTCTACCATACAATCCAGCCATTACACTTCTAGGTTTTTCCCAAAGAAAATGGACAGCATATGACCATACAAAGATGTGATATCCAATGTATATAAAAGCTTTATTTGTAATAGCCAAAAGCTGGACATGACCTTAATGGCCTTCAACAGATGAATGGATAAATGAGCTGATATATTGATGAAAGTGAATACTAGTTAGCAAAGAAAGGAAATTAGAAGACAACAAGCAAGACGACGGCAGAATAAGGAGCTCCTCGAGTCAGGTTGCGTTACAGGATAGTTAGTAATCACCCAGAGCTATCTAAAGCACTTGTTTAGGGGCTCCAGGAAACCAGAAGAGCATCCTGCAACATCCTTGAAAGAATGGAAGGAGGAGATTGCCCTATTGCAGGGAAGATTTGTAAGGACAACACCCTATGCCCTGGAGGCCAGTGCTCATCTTCCACTGGCAGCACAAGCTGCCTTGGGAGGTATTCTGCTGCTGGAATTGGAAGCTCTACTTCCCAAAAATGGGGGAGGAAGAGACGGTTTGGCAACAACTTCAACTACTGATTAGTAAATTCGGCAGACTAAAGTATAATATTAAGAACAGTTAAAGTTTGAACCTGCCTAAGTCAGAAAAAGGCCAGTAGCTGCCATTTTGACTCCATACTCAGCATGAGCAGAAGCCTGGTTGACTGAAAATCACAGTGACTGTAGGGATCAGCCTGCAGCCCTAGCCCAGGCTTGAGCAGCAGAAGGAAGCTGGTGGACCCTAGACCAGCCTCTCTGGGTAACTGAACGTATGTTTGGTTGGCACAGACTCAATAGTCAGAAGTCTACTGGGGCAATTCTGGTCATTTTGGACCCACACAACATATATTGATGTCCAAACCTGCAGCTCCATTCCTGCCCCAGGCGGAGGAAGAAGGGGTGTGAAGCTTCATCAGTTTCTAAGGGCAACTAAAGTCTAAGCCTGTATGACTTGGATTATTACACATGGCTGTGGCTCTGTCCCAACCCTTGGCAAAAGAGAAAGTTGGAAGAATCTTCATTGATCCCTGGGGCAATGGGGACAGCTTGAACCTCCACAACTTACAGCATCAATTATATCCTTGGCTCCTGTTACACAACCAGCAAAGGAGATGGGCAAGAAGCCCTAAATAAAGAAAGAAACTGCACCCAGAATAAATACTCTAGTAAGCCAGATGCCAAGAAACCAATAAAAAATTACAATACACACATAAACAAACGAAGAAACAGGAAGAAATGGCCCAGTTAAAGGAACAAGATAAGCCTCCAGATGAAACAAAGGAGTTGAGTCAACTAATTGATGTTCAAACAAATCTTCTTAATAAATTCAATGAGATGGCTAAAGAGATTAAGGATATCAAAAAGACATTGGATGAGCCCAAATAAGAATTTGGAAGCATACATAGAAAAGTAGCAGATCTTATGGGCATGAAAGGTGTAATAAATGAAAGTGAAAATATACTGGAATCATATCATAGCAGATTTGAAGATGCAGAAAAGATGGATGAGCTTGAAGATATGGCCTCTGAAAGTGAACACACAAGACAGCAGATGAATAAAAGAATTGAAAAAGTAAACAAGGTCTCAAGGAACTAAACAACAGTAACAGACATGCAAACATATGTGTCATGTGTTTCCCAGAAGGAGAAGAGAAGGAAAAGGGGCAAAAGGAATATTTGAATAAATAATGGTAGAAATTTTCCCAACTCTATTGAAGGACATAGATATTCATGGCCAAGAAGCACAATGTATTTCCACCTAAATAAATCTGAATAGAACAACTCTGAGATACATACTAATCAGAATGCCAAATGCTGAAGACAAAGAGAGAATTCTGAGAGCAGCAAGATAAAAACAATGCATAACATATAAGGGATACCCAATAAGATTAAGTGCTGATTTCTCATCAGAAACCATGGAGGTAAGAAGACAGTGGTATGATATATTTAAGCTCCTGCAAGAGAAAAACTTCCAGCCAAGAATCTTATATCTGGCAAGATTATTTTTCGAAAATGAGGGTGAGTTTAGAATATTCACAGATAAACAGATATTGATAAACAGAAATTGAGAGTCTGTAACCAAGACACTGGCTTTGCAGAAAATATTAAAGGGTGTGCTATATCCCGAAAGGAAAGACAGGAGAAAGAGGCCCAGAATAGAGACTAGAAATGAAGATTATATCACTAAAAGTAATTAAAATTGCCAAAAGAGTGGTGAAAGTAAAATATGACAGATAAAACCCAAATATTCAGGAATAAACTTAACCAATGATATAAAGCATTTGTATCCAATAAACTACAACTCATTGTTAAAAGAAATCATAAAAGACCTAAATAATTGGAAGAACATTCCATGCTCAATTGAAAGACCAAATATCATTAAGATGTCAATTCTGCTCAAATTGATATACAGATTCAAAGCAATCCCAATAAAAATTTCATCAGCATTTTTTAAATGAATGGAAAACACAATTATCAAATTTATTTGAAAGGGTAAGGGATCCTGAATAGCCAGAAACATCTTAAAAAAGGAAAAACAAAGTTAGAGGACTCTCCCTTCTGGACTTTAAATCATATTACCTAGCTACAGTGATAAAAACAGCATGGTACTTGCATGAAGATAGATGCTATCTCACACCTTATACAAAATTAACAAAAATTAACTCAAAATGGTTCAAAAACCTAAAAACAAAAGCAAGAACCATAAAGCTTCTAGAAGAAAATGTAGGAAAACTTCTTCAAGACCTGGTGGTAGGTGGTGGATTCTTAAAGGAGATAAGAGGAAGGCTGAGAAGAATTACTGATGCTAAATGTATGTAGAAGTTTTAATTAACTTTACTGTAAAAGTGTGGAAATGTACAGAGTTGATGGTAACACATTTTAGTGAGTAATAGCTGGTTTATAAATGGAAATGTGGTTGAAAATGGTGGTCTAGGGATGTAACTGCCAATTAACAGAAAGCTATAGAATAATCCAGAGACTTAATAGCACAGTAAACCCAGAGATGGATGAGAATTGTGGTTGATGGTTCAGATGCAAGAATGTCCTTTGTAAGCTAGAGCAGATGTACATTACCATTGCAGGATGGTGGGAATGTGGAGAAGTATGGGAAAAATAAAACTGGTGTGACCTATGGACTGTGGTTAACATTAATAATGTAATATTCACGCATCTATGCCAAAGATATACTGTGTTGGTAACGGGGGATTATGGAAAAGTGTGCCAAATGTACACTATGGACTTGGTAATAATTTGATGATATTATCTCATAATCTGTAACAAATGTTCCACCACAGTGTGGCATGTTGATAGTGGTATATGGGAATTCCACATATATGCATGATTGTTTTGTAAGTTTACAACTTCTGTCATAAAAACATATTTTAAAAATAATAAGCTGGTTTGGGAGAAAAATACACCAAATGCAAGATAAGAACTATAGTTAGTAGTAAGATTTTGACAATATTCTTTCATAATTTGTAACAAATATCTTGCAACAATGCAAAGTATTTGTGGTGGGTTGATGTATGGAACCACTGTAAAATGTTATTCATGTTTGCTTTGTAATTGCACAACTTTTACTATACAATTGTTTGGTTCATGTATAAATGATATAAAAATAGTAATAATAGTGTGAGTTGGGGGAAGAATACTTTTGTTAGTAGTAATATTTTGAAGATGCTCTTTAATCATTAGTTAAATATGTCTCACAACAATGCAAGATATTGGTGGTAGGGTGAGGTATGAGAGCTCTGTATGATGTTATGTATGTTTGTTTTGTAAGTTCACAACTATTACTATACCCTTATTGTTTATGCATGTTTATATTTGACTGATATACTTCAATAAATTTTTTTTAGAAAAGGAAAAAAATGAAATTATCTGTACAGGTAACACATGGGAGAATCTCAATATAATTGGCTGAGTGAAAGAAGGTCAATAAAAAAGAATTTTGCCTTATTCAATTCATACAATATTCTAGAAATTGGTAACTAATCTTTAGGGACAGAAAGCAGACAAGTGGTTGCTAAGGGGAGGGAAAAGGAGAATACAAAGTTGCAAAATGATACTTTTGTTGATAATGGTATGTTATCTTGATGTGGTGATGGTTTTAACTCTGTAATTATTATGAAATGTGAACTTTTTATACATTCATCAGTTTATGATGTATGAAGTATTACCATTTTTTATGTATTGTTAGATGCAATTTGATAAATATTGTTTAGAATTTCTGTATCTATATTAATAAAGTATATATAGTCTGTAGATTTCTTTTATTTTTAATGTATTTGTCTCATTTTGACATGAGAGTAATATTGGCTTCATGGAATAAATTGAAAAAGAATTCCCTCCTCTTCAATTTTTTTGCAAGAATGTATGTGTAATTATTATGAGTTTTTAACAAATATTTTGTTACAATTAACCAGTGAAGTCATCTAGAAGGTTTTAAACTACAAATAAAATACTTTAACACATATTGGCCTATTCTGTTTATATATAACTTATTGAAATACTTTTGGCAGTTTGTATCATTCAAGGATTTTAGCCATTTCATATAAATTGTTTATTTTTTT
Source organism: Cabassous unicinctus (assembly GCA_029593785.1). Lineage (NCBI taxonomy): Eukaryota > Metazoa > Chordata > Mammalia > Cingulata > Chlamyphoridae > Cabassous > Cabassous unicinctus. The sequence continues at coordinate 31,759 of JAQZBX010011959.1, forward strand.
ATTAAAGTTGTTCATAGTAGGTCCTTACTCTTCTTCTAATAACTGGAGTAACTGGAGTCTGTATTGATGCCTCTTTCCTTAATTCTGAAATTAGTAATGTAATTCTTCTCAATTTTCCTTGATCATCCTAGCTAGAGACATATATTAATATTTCTTATTCATCTTTGTGAGGAACCAGCCATTGTCTTCATTTACTTTTCAATTGTTTTTGGTTTCATAGAGTTCTGCTCAGCTGATTCAATAGCTAAAGGATTTTTTTCCCCAACAAATAGCACAGAAAAAACTAATTATCCATCTACAGTAAAATTCATTTCAATCTTCATTTCACACCACATGGAAAATCAAATCAAAATGGATCATAGATTAAAATTGTAAACCTTAAAACCATAAAACTTTTAGAAGAAATTATGAGGTTGTGGCCTTGGGTTAGGTGAACATATCTTAGATATAACTTCAAAGGGATGATACATAAAAGTAAACCTCCAGAGTTCCAGGAAAATGGCATCAATGTAGAATTTCAACACCTACTCTCCAGTTCATTGGACTCACTCAGGACAACTAACAAGGAGATGATGATGGACAATGACCATCTCAAGGAACAGAGAGTATCTGCAACTGCAAGAAAAAGAGTCCCATCCATGTGCATCATGGGATCTAAGCCCCTCTCAATTAGAGGCAGAGTGGGCATCACCATCCCAGAATCCTCAGGATATGGGAATGAATGATGGACTAAGGTAAATTTACTGTTATTCTACTATACACTTATTGTTATTCTAGCAATGGAAGAACTTTATCATTGATGTGGAGGTAGTGGCCACTGGAGATGCTGAGGGGAGGGAGAAGGAAAATAGGCGTAATATGAGGGCATTCTTGGGACTTGGGAATTGTCCCGAATGACATTGCAATGACATTTACAGGCCATTATGCATCTTTTCATAAGTTACAAAATTGTGTGGGACAGAGTGTAAACTGCAATGTAAATTATAATCCACGTTTAGTGGCAATGCTCCAAAATGTGCTCATCAGTTGTAATAAATGTACCACACTAATGTAGGACTGAAGGATGTTGTTAATGTTGGAAAGTGTGAGAGGGGTAGGGAGCAGGGGATATGGGAATCTCCTATATTTTTTTATGTAACACTTATATAATTTAAGTATCTTTTAAAAAATTAAAATATATATAAGAAAGATAGGATAATATTGTTAAAACATTCATTATTTCTGAAACAACAGCAATTTCTATTTTACTTAAATGAAGCTTCACTTCCTCATAAAAGATCACCATGTATTTATTAAGATATTACAATGTCGGATGAGCTGATACCTATTTCTTCAATATTGTTCTTATCCATATAGCCTTCAAATGTTAAAATATCAAGTTATTAAATTCCTGAAATTAAAGTTTAATTTTTATAACATACAAATTTAAATAACCATAAAAAATAAATCTCCAGCATTACTTATCTGTACACTTTTCTGTGGTATGTGTCCAGCAGAGCCCACTCATCCTGGATGAAGTCTACAACTACATCTTTCAAGTTCACTAACTCGAGTGGCTACATAGTCAATAGCTCAGCTGGCAACTATCTGTTTCTGGATTTCAATCACAACCAGAAAAGCAGTAGTCAAGCAAAGATGGAAGTGCCAGAATAGTCCCAGGATCATGAGAATTTCCTCCCTGGGTCCTGCTGGGATGAAGCCTTTCAAATCTTCAGCTTTTCTGAAAGCCACTGTTAACAAAATGAAAAGAAAATCACAAATTAGAAGAATATATTTACAAGTCATATATATACTAAAGTACTTGTGATTTAAATATATAAAGAGCTCTCAAAATTTAAAAATAAGAATATAAACAACCTAACAAAAAAAATGAGCAAATTCTTGAATAAACACTTCAATAAAAAGAAATGGTTTACAAATAAGCATATGAAAAGAAATTCAACATCATTTGTCCTTAGGGAAAGGCAAATTAAAATTTCACTGAATTATCAATCCATTTATATTATAATGACTAAAAGAAAATGTTAGAACATACCAGTGTTGGTGAGAATGTAGAGGAAGTGGGACTCTCATATAGCCTGCTTAAATATAAAATGGTGAAACTCTGCAGTCTATTAAACGTTTAAAAATATGCCTATCATATAATCCATATATATCATAGGTGGATATTTACTGGGTATATATTTATACAAGAGAAATAAAAGCATATATCTACACTCAAACTTATAAGTGAATGTTCATAGCAACTCCACGGAAAATATCCAAAAAATTAGAAGCAATTCAAGTGTCAATGAACAAGTCAATGGATAAATAAAGTGTGATATATCCATACAATAGAATACTACTCAGCAATATAAATTAGTGAACCATTGATATATACATTCACACTAATGACATCACAATAAAAATGCAGAGTAGAAGAAGCAAGGTTAAAAAACATACATTTATAATTACACTTACAAAAAGTGCTAGGAAATGCAAATGAATCTATCGTGATGGAAAACAGATAAAGAGTTGCATGGAATGGGAGATAAAAGGTTAAAAGGATTATAAGGGACATACATAGTTATAGTTTCATGGATTATACATATGGGAAAACTTATCCAGTTATAAACTTTGAATGTATGTACTTTGCTTTATGTAAATAATATTTTAATAAAGATGTTTACAAAGTATGAGGGGATGGAGCTTTTCAAAACTGAAAACAAACAGAAACAAATGGAGCAAACTGTATTGTTAGCCACAGAGAGAAGAAAATAACTTTAAATTACTTTTAAACGAGGTTTTCATTTACTTTTAATTCCTATAAGAATGTAATCAACGGTAGTGGATGTAACTCAAGTTGTTGAACGTGCTTCTCATGTAAGAGGTCCTGGGTTGCATCCCCAGTACCTTCTGAAAACAAAACAAGCAAGCAAATGAAAAACCAACTCTCATTGAGGAGCAGATGTATATCAGTGGTTGAGTACCTGCTTCCCATGCACAAGGTTCTGGGTACAATCCCTGGTACCTACTTTAAAAAAAAAAAAAGACTATAATCCAAAGGCAAAAGATTTTCAAAATTGCAAAATGCAATCAATATACTTAATTTTAGACAAAAATATTGGTCTTTATATTTTGAAATGTTCATTATTATTTGAAGAATAACAGATAAATGAAGTTTATTTAAAGCATAAAGATATGCAGCAAAATATAAAAGCAGTATAATAACATCAAATAAATTTTTTGAACACTCTATTTTTAAATTTCAGCAAACTCATGATTTCTTCTTATTCATTATTCCATAACTCAGTGTTCATAAAATCTAAAATAAAAGATAAAAGAGTTGTACTGTATTCCTCTAAAGCTCAAATTACAGTTTTTAAATCAATCACCACTTCTGGAAGAAATGACTAATTAAAATATAGGATAGGAAATGTTCAAGCTGGGCCTGGAAGAAATGACTAATTAAAATATAAGGTAGGAAATGTTCAAGCTGGGCCTGGAAGATGTCATTGTACCAGAAAGCATGGAAGCAATCTAAAATTGAAGTGAAGGACACAATAGCTAAAATGAAAGAGTTCCAAATTACCTATGAAAAGAAAACATGAACATCTAAAATATAAAGACTGTAGTGGCTTAAAATTCATCACATATCTGAAGTCAGCAAACTTTTCCAGTAAATGGCCAGATAGTATATATTGCTGTTTCTTATGTTTTATTGCAACTATTCAACTCTGCTGTTGTAACATGACAGCAGCTATATATAAACAATACATAAACAAATGGGTGTGATGTGTTTCAATAAAAAGTGTATTTCCAAAAACAGATGGCAGGTCAGATTTGGCGTCCAGGCCATAGTTTCCTGACCCTTGAAATACATAGAAATGTAAAAGTTCATAAATACGGAAACCCACTGTAAATATTTCAGGTTGCTATCATACCAGTATGTTAAACTGAAATAGACAAATACAAGGAAGGATCCACACATTTATCTTTCCTTTCTTGTACAAACATAATCAAATAGATAAGAAAACTTTCTTTTTATAGAGTAAAAACTAACTCTTTTATAAAGGCATCTATAGATGACACATTGATTTCTTAAATTACAAGATGTAAAGAATGAAACTATATCCACTGATGTAAATTATCTCACTTTGCATGGAATTGAGAGGATTAAACATTTTCATTTAAACAATTTCATAACTGAGTAAAAGACAGTATGCATTATAAAAATAAGGTGACAACTCTGTGTAGGAAAAAACATACCAGCTATGTGGGACTCTGACCATCTGGGAGAAATTACTAAAGGAGAAGATACGCAAGCTAGTGCTTGAGCAACAAAGCCCACTCAGTCAAGTGAAGAAGGTAGAAAGGTCATTACGAATTAAGAGAGTATCACACACCAATATACAGACATGAGAAAATATAGAAACTCTTGGAAACTAGAGATTGTTAGAAAGATTCAATATGGATATGAAATTCACTATAGAGACAATGTGGGAGGAAAAGGTTAACAGCAGCCTTGTAGTCCGCTCTTTCCTTTTACTGGTAGACATCATGAGGAAAAACAAACATGATAATGACAGACTGTCTGGCAGACACACTAATGGTGCTTACCCGTGGGACAGTCTTTATCTATAGAATACTTTTTGGAGAATTTAAACTTACTATAGAAATTTTGTGCAGAATTTTTTCCAGTACACAAATCTGGAATCTCTGAATTTATGGACATTACTTCCTGAGTCATATAATTTATGCAATTTTTAGAGTACAAAATGAATGCATATCATAATCAAATTAGCTTCATTTTATGACAGCGATGTGCCCACATATATAAGCTCATCTGGGCTAAAGTGCATTATAATGTGTCAAGAAAAGACTAAGGATAGAATAGTGCATCCCTGTACCTCACAATACCCATTTCCTGAAAAATCTTAGTAAAGCTTGATTATTAGTATGATTCCTGTACCTCTGATTGGACAACCTGTATATTGTGTTATTTCAATTTAGAGGATTTTTGACCATTCTAAGGGTTTGCAATTTATTATAAAAAATTGTATTTTTTATTGTTATTCTTCTTAGGTTTGAAATGGCTTTGGCTCTATTTGACTAAAAATTTATGAGGTGTAGGACATACCTGAAGAATTTATAGACAAAATGCTTCATTTTCATTAAAAGTCATAGCTTCATTGTAGTATTTAATTTTTAAATATGAAAAGAAAACTTAATGGAGTATATCAGAATTATACATCAGAGTACAAAGGTGTTAAACTTGTTGTTGTCATCAATGATCTGAAAAAATATTAAAATATATGTGACTTTGTGCAATAATTTTAGATTATTTTCTTTCTAATAAGTGCTGAACTTAATTTGACATGGGAAGTTGTTGTCCAATATAAAATGTCATGTTTACACAATAAATAATACTGATCTGAGATTATTCCATACCCTTTTAAGTTTTATGTAGCAAATGGTATGTTGTGGGAGATTATTTAAGATAATTTAAAACCCATTACACATGAAAAAGTTGTAAAACTATTAAATAGTACAAAATGCAACAATCTTCCTAATGACACATGAAAGTACACTTTACATGAAATTGCAAAAAATTGAAGAGGTTAACATAAAAGAAATGTAATATAAAGCTGTCACAATAGAATTAAACATAAAATTCCATAAATTATATACTAAGTTTAAGGAATTCATGATTGTTCTTCAAAATATTTTCTGGTATTTAATTTATTTTAAAAATCTACACAGTAAAAGAAGCTAGAGAACAATCTAAATGTTGAATAACAAAACCCAGTGGTAGATGAAGCTTGTGGTATATAGTACAAACACAAGATTGTTCTTCTATCAACTAGAACAAACATGTATCACTATTAAAAGGTGGTAAGATTATGGTGATACATGGCAAAAATATAATTAATGTAATTTATGGACTAAAGTTAATAGCAATATTGTAATATACTTGCATCAATATCAAGGAATGTTATGGGTCAATAATAGGGATTATGGGATTTTTCTTTTCAACTTAGGAAAATGTTCAAAAATTTATTGAACCAATGACTGTACAACTCTGAGATTAAAGTGAGAAACACTGAGTGTACATTTTGAATGGATTGTACAAGGCATGGGTCTGTATTATATGTTGAACCATGTAGTAAAAGATGGACTATGGTTAACAGTAAAAACATGAGAGTGTTCTCTCATGAACTATAACAAATGTACAATACTAATGCATGGTATTAACAATAGGGGGTATATAGAAAATATATATCATATGTAAGCTATGAACCATAGTTAGTAGTAATATTTTGATGCTGTTATTTCATAATCTGTATCAAATTTTCCCCCCAAAATGCCACGTGTTTGTGGATGGGTGATATGGGAATTCAGCAAATGATACGTTTAATTTATAAGCTCATAACTTCTCTAATAAAAAATATATATATTATTAAACAATCACCACAGTGATTTGCTATTGACTAGGTAGTTCCATAAACTCAACCTTTTAATATCACTAACATCTTTATGAATATATCATTCATGTTTTTAAATGCAAAAACCAAAACTGAAAGTGTTAAAGGACCTGGCCCACACACTCATTATGTTGTGTAAGAAGCTGAAGGAAATTTAAAATCACATTTTTTACAAGAAAATTTAAATATGTAAAACCATAATTGACAGATTTCAATAGTGTCTTCTCAAATAATGCAAAAATAAAACATTAAAATAATTGTATTACAGAATATAACCTTAAGATATGATTCTGTGGTGATAATACCACACATGGCTGAGTCGTAGGGCTTATAAAACTGGCCTTCTGTCTACCAAAGTCCTGATAATTCTTCTTTTACATTTTCACATATAACCCATCTTCAGAGTTGACAATTACTCCATTGGTTCAATTATCTTCCCTTCCTTCCTTCCTCCCTTCTTTTCTCCTGCCTTCTAATTTCCTTCCTGTATTTCCTTAAGTCTGTTTCTTCCTTCCTTTCTCTCTTTCTTTCCATTCTTACCCACTCCCCTTGTCATATAAAATGATTTTTAGTTAAAGTGCAGGTTTTCTCTTTCTCAAAAAAATTATGTAAATATATATATATACATATATATTTAAAAGTAAAATCCTGATGGGCTAAAATAGGTGATATCAAAGAACATTTGAAAGGGGAAATATTTTACCAAAATAACAGGTCCGAGCAAATAGGTTTCTTCTTCAGTGAATCCAATACCATTGTGAGCTATAGATCCATTGAGCCATCTTAGCCTTAATGACCACACTGGGTTGTCAAATAGTATTGTAATGCATTATGACATTTATCAAAAGATGTCAAGCACCAAGCAATAAAATTTTAATACAGAGATCATCTTAATCCAAGGAAATATAGGCTGACCCTGTGTAATACACCTTTTCTGTAATTCTGTAAAAAAATACAACCTCCAAATAGATATGATTTGTACCCCAGTTCTTTCCAAGCCTTATTCCTGTGGAGATCATTTATAAGAGACAAATCTCACAAATACATTCCAAATTTTATTTCAGTGCAAACAGAAACTCACTTTCTATGTACTATTATAGTGATAATTTGAGTTTTGCCATCTAAAATGTCTCAGGTGTGATTCTAATTAACTAAAAATTCAATTCATCTAGTATAAAAAATTACTTAAAGAAGTTGGGTGACACCCAAAGGAAAGTAAGCACAAACCCAGAAGCTTGTCAAATACTATGTTTTAAGTTGTTAGAATGTATGTTTATTTGTGTTTTACAGAAAGTTAATCCAAAAAGCAAAAATTCACATATCCAGAGTAACTGGACAGAGAATTAAAACTTTATTATGTATGTTCTAATAAGGGAATAATCCTTAAGGGTAGCAAATATTCATTAATTTATGTGAATGAATTAAATGCCCACAGTCCTTGGAAAATGCAACTATTGACTGTAAGATATGCATGCATTGGGATTATAGCATTGGGATTATGCATTGGGATCAGTTAAAGATGTTGAGAACTATTATCAAATTTACACATGTTGTTAAAAGTGCAACACTTTAGACACTGGTTAGAATCTGAGAAGATGGCATTGCAGTTGGTTTGTAGGTCTTAATCTCCTAGAAAAACAAGGGGAAAAGGGCAAAAACCTGTCCAAGAAGGTTGCTTTGAGGATTTGCAACCCAGGAAAGTGCTAAGCATCATCCAGGATAGAGATGGACATAAAGATGAAGAGGACAAAAAAGAAAACCATGAGTTACTTGTCCTGTAAATGGTACTGGCACCTATCCACTACCCTTGAGGCCAGCAGCCTTAGTAAAACCCATAGCACACTGCGGCCAACTGAGAGAGGAATGAGGTAATCCTCCTTGGGAAAAGGGAGGTGTGGCAGAGTGTGGAGAGTGTTTTCTCTTCAGTGAATTTGGCCAGCATAGCCTGGTTTGAATCACAACTCTAGCCAGCCCAGTAAGTGGAAGTTGAAAGAGACAGCTCTGTGGAAGGATTAGTCAAAGACTTTAATCTGCAGGCAAGCCAAGAAACTGTGAGAAAAAAAATCTTTTAGGAGTCTCTCATGTCTCAGGTCTCCTTGGATCTGGTCTGAGACCAATTAACAGATCACTGGCCTGGTTTTGTTAACTTAGCCTGGGCAATTTTTAAAACTTAAAATAAGTTAAACCAAAAATTAAAAAGAGCCATGAAATATAACCACAAGGCAAGGGAGAGAAATTGACCAACAGCGTAAAATCACCAGCATAGTCAGATGCCTAGACATCAGTAAAAATTACAAACCATACTAAGAAGCAGGAAGATATGGCCCAGTCAAAGGAACAAATAAAAAATCCTAATTATGCACGGAATTTAAGAGAAATAATCAATGATATTCACACAAATATCCTAAATCAACTCTAGGGGTTGAAAGAAAATTTGGCCAAAGAGATACAGAATATTAAGAAGACACTTGGTGACAATAAAAAACAATTAGAAAAGCTACAAAGAAATTAACAGAGCTTATGGAATGAAAGGCACAATGGATGAGATTGAAAATATATTAGAGGCATTTAACAGTAGGTTTGTTTTGCTGAAGACAGATTTCATGAATTAGAAGACAGAATATCTGATCCTCAAAAGACAGTAGAACAGAAAGAGAAAAAAATGGAAAAAGAATTGGAACAGGGACTCAGGGAATTGAATAAGAATATGAAACCCACAAACATAAGTGTTGCAGGTGTCCTAGAGGAAGAAGAGTACAAGAAAGTGGCAGAAAGAATATTTAAGGAAATGACTGAAAAAGTCCCAACCTTCATGAAAGACATAAATATCAACATCCAAGAAGAATACACACCCCAAAGAGAACAAATCCTAAGAGACCTACTCCAAAACAACTATTATTTAGAATGTCAAATGCCAGAAATAGAGAATTCTGAAAACAGAAAGAGAAAAACAATGCATCAAATACAAGGGGAACTCAGTAAGTCTAAGTGCTGATCTCTTATCAGAAACCATGGAGGTGAGAAAGAAGAGGTTTGGTGTATTTAAGTCATTGAAAGAGAAAAACTTCCAGGAAACAATTATTTATTTGAAAAAACTGTCCTTCAAAAATGAGGGTGAGTTTAAAGTCTTCACAGACAAATTCTAAGACAGTTTGTTTAGAAAAGTTTGGATTTAAGAGCAGTACTAAAGGGAGTGCTGCAGTCTGAAAGGAAAAGACAAAGTAGTCTCCGAGACTACTTGGAGAAGAGTGTGGAAATGATAATTATTAGGAAGGGTAACTAAAAGGGCAAAAAGAGAGACAGAAGTAATATATGACAACAGCAATCCAAGGTTAAAAAAGGTGAAGGAATTCCTGTACAGTAATAACATTGAACATGAATGGATTGAACTCCCCGATCAAAAGTCATGGGCTGACAAATGGATTAAAATAAAAAAAGGATGAGCCATCCGTATGATGTCTGCAGGAGACTCACTTTAGATCAATGGTGCAAATAGACTGAAAGTGAAAGGAATTGAAAAAGATATTCCACACAAATAGTAACCAAAAATGGTCTGGAGCAGCAACATTAATATTGGACATAACTGATTTTAAATACAAAATTATTATAAGAGAAGACGATTACTGTATTTTAATAGAAGTGGCAATTCTCCTTGAAGAAATAACAATCATAGAATAGAAATTTATGCAAAACGGAAGTGAGAAAT
>JAQZBX010011960.1:0-14313 GCA_029593785.1 Cabassous unicinctus
CAGGGCTGGGGCAATGTTCTCCAGGAGGCTGTGTATGCTCTGAATCAGCGTCCTCTCTATGGTGCTATTTCTCCCATAGCCAGGATTCATGGGTCCAGGAATCAAGGGGTGGAAATGGGAGTGGCGCCACTCACTATTACCCCTAGTTACCCACTAGGAAAATTTTTGCTTCCTGTCCCTGCAACCTTGAGCTCTGCTGGTCTACAGGTTTTAGTCCCAAATGGAGGAGTGCGCCACCAGGGAACATAACAATGATTCCATTGAACTGGAAGTTAAGACTGCCACCTGGTCACTTTGGGCTCCTCTTACCTGGGAATCAACAGGCAAATAGGGGAATTACTGTACTGGCTGGGGTAATTGATCCTGACTATCAAGGGGAAATAGGACTACATCTATATAATGGGGGTAAAGAGGAGTTTGCCTGAAATGCAGGAGATCCTCTAGGGCGTCTCCTAGTCCTGCCATGCCCTGTGATTAAAGTCAATAGAAAATTGCAACAAACCAATTCAAGCAGGACTAACAATGGCCCAGAATCTTCGGGAATGAAAGTTTGGGTCACCCCACCAGGCAAAGAACCACGGCCAGCTGAAGTGCTTGCTGAAGGTAACGGGAACATGGAATGGGTAGTGGAAGAAGGTAGTGATAAATATGAACTTCGACCATGTAACCAGTTACAGAAACAAGGACTGTAATAGTCATGAACCCTTCTTCCATGTTTCGTTATGAGTATGATTGTATATGTACACAAAATAAATTTCTTTGTTTTCTTCCCCAACCTTTTTCCCTATCATGAAATGTTGTATTAATTTCACAGCATAATATTTAAGGATGTCATGTTTAAGAGTGAATATTACCCAAGGACTTGCACCCTGTTCTGTGGGGAATTAATGCGTTTCCGGTTGTACACTGGGGAGTTGAACATTGTTAGGCAGAAATATATATGTATGCTTGTCTGTTATTGTTTTTACTTAGAGACTAAGTATGCTTTAGGGTAATGTGTGTGATTGCCGAGTCGACAAGGGGTGGACTGTGATGGTTAGGCTAATGTGTCAACTTGGCCAGGTAATTGTGTCCAGGTGTTTGTTCCAGCAAGCACTGGGCTAATTGTAATACAAGAGCATTTATGAACTTCAATCACCAATGAGTTTACTGCGTGGATGGCTGATTACATCTGCATCAATCAGGGAGATTACATCATCAATAGGTGGTGCTTTTATCCAATCAGTTGGATGATTTAAAAAGGGAAGTGATTTCAACATTCAGAGAGAATTTCCCAGCTTGTCGTTGGACAGGCAACTTCTCCCAGAAACTCATCAATAACCTTTCATCGGACTTTCATCGGAGCCACTGGTTTGCAGCCTGCCTGTAGAACATGGACTTGTGCATCCCACGGTTGCGTGAGAGACTCTTTTAAAATCTCATATTATTGACAGATATCTCCTGTTGATTCTGTTTCCTGAGAGAACCCTGACTAATACAACAATGAAGATTTAAATTAGGACCAGCGTTTGTTGTTGATGGGGAAAGGCTGGCCTCTATATCAATTCTGCAGGAGACTGTAGGGTTCTGATGCGATGGCTGGCTCCCATTTTCTCTTTGTTTGGCTTAAAAGCAGGTTTAACTTGACTGGTGCAGCAGATACGCAGAGAGCTAATTACCCAGAGGCGGCCAGCAAGAGTACTGCACCATGATGAGGTTGTGTATCACTTCAGACAAAGGATTGCTATTTGCCGTGATTTTCAGTGATCAGATAAGCCAGTGAATCACCTAATATCATCTTTTCCTTCAAATATATTTCAAGGAATTATATAAATAGAATTAAACAGTTGCTTTACAATGTGTGTTTACTGGTTTTTGTCAGGCATTTCAGGGTCATTGTTTCTGCTAGGTTATTTTACCAATGGTGCAAACCAACGTAGACAATAATCTCTGTCACAATTGCGGGTTTGTCACTAGACTTCAGCAGTTCCCCTACCACATTTTATGTAAATTTGGAGGTGGTCTAAGCTCATTTTGAAAGTTTTTTATTTTGGAAGAAATGGTGCAGGTGTGTTTTTTTGTGGCCATAAGGGGCACTTTCTGCTGAATGGTAATGAAATCAATGGAAAGTACCAAGTGGTTTTTTATCACCATTCTTGGTCTGACTGCTGTTTTTCTCATTAACTTATCTATTTCTATTAGATAGGTTAATGCTACTAAAACTTGGCCTGTTGGTGTTTGATTTATAAGTATTCACAGAACATTTTGACACGGTAGTTCCAAGTCAAGTGCAGCAGGAAAAGCATGAAAAATAGCTTTACTTTTGGAATTATATAACATTTATGGATAAACAAAGTAGATGAAACTCTGTGTGACATCTGGAATTTGTCCTGAGGATAAACCTGTTAATCATTTGGAGGAAGCCAATTCTGGGAATTACCTGCAGCAGCAAAATTCTACAAAAAATGAAGTAGTTGGATGCAAGAAAGTGCATGTAACGGTCCTGCCAGAATTTGTTCAACAGTGATTTAGAGCCACAGGTGACCAGATTCTTTCTACAGAAGGGAAAATCAGAATATATCTGTACTCACTCACTAGTCAATTTTAAATGGAAGACAGCAGGTCCTTGATGATGAAGTAATTAGTCAAGAAAGCTGGAGGTGACAGCTTTTAGGAAAGATAGACCTACTGCAAATTTAAGCTTGTTTTTAAAGATAAGAAGGCAGCTGTCAGGTACGCTTCCAAGATGGCAGTATGAGATGCTCCACACACCCACTCCTCAGCTAAATGAGCACAACTGCTGAAACTAAAAACCCCAACTATTTAAAGTCTTAGACATTGTCCTAAGGGCATACAGCAAATGAAGAAACATTTTTTCAAGAAAATCTACTAAAACTCATTAAGAACAGTGAGAATCTGTGGCATTTGAGCCATGACCCTCTTCTGTCTTATCCCCACCCCCCAGTCAGCTTGACAGAAGTTTCATACTTTGTGAGTGTGGCCAAGAAGATGAGGCTCCCTTTCCCCTCAGCTCTTGATCAATGGATACAGTCTTTAACCCAGTGGGGCATCTACCAACATTTCTCATCCTCTTCAACTCTGCATTGAAAAGGCCAGATTTCCAGTGAGGATGGCTGAGAGGTCAGAGACTTCCTTGCTCAACCCAGCCCCTACTCTACCACAGGTGCAGCAGGCTGAGAGTACCGAGGTCCCGATTACCTTTACCCTAGTTCCTTTATAGGGCAGAAGTTCCAAGTTGAGAAGATTGGAGGCTACCTCCCCACCAAACATGTGGAGTAGAGGCTCAGATATTTGCCTAAAGGGAGAGGCAGTCTATAAGAACAGAGAGCTCTGAGGTTTTCCCTAAATGCACTATTTGAAACAGAGTGTGGGGAAGTTCAGGCCTAAGAGTGCTCTGGAAAACAGTGGAGATTTTGGTGGTAAGCACATAAGACTAGGCTGGGAGCACCTCTAAATTAAGAGCAACAAGCTAAACCACAGGCCAGCTAGTTCACCAGAGAGAACCCAGGAAAGAGGTGGTTAAGAGCCCACCTTCAGTAAAATAAACAAAACAAAACAAATGATCAGTGCCTGAATTTAATCAGCTCTAGACTGGGAAGCAATTTATGCTTGAGGCATTATTGAAAACAATAGAGCCATTAGCCTGCAATTAGTGGAGCCTACTAGATGGATGTGATACCAAAGGTGGCAGATATCTAAACAGAGAGATTAAGAGACAAAGAGAGTCAAAGAAAGTCAAAGACAGTCAAAGAGAGCCCTGCTAAAACCACTGTCATCCCATGGTGACTGAGCTTCACAGTGTGGGAAAAATAGTCTTCATTAAAAAGTCTGTATTAAAAACAAACAAACAAACAACAACAACAAAAAACACAACAAGCCAAAAATGAGAAATCAATTAAAACAAAACAAAACAAAACAACAAAAAAACCCACAAAACTCTGGCCAAGTTAAAAAAACAAAGGAAAAAAGCAAACAACAAAACAAATCCCAGAGACAGGGGAGGGGAATCAGTATCCAGAGTTGCTATAATATATTACCCCAAATTTCTAGTTTTCAACAAAAAGTTATGAGACAAAGAAATAGGAACATGTGACTCATCCACAGGATTTAAGAAAAGCAGCAACAGAAAATACTTGTGAGAACAACCAGAAGTCATATGTAAGACTTCAAAGTGGTCATTATAAATATGTTCAAAGAACTAAAGGAAATCAAGCTTGAAGTAAAGGAAGGTATGAAGACAATGTCTCATCAAATAGAGACTATCAGTAAAGATATAGAAATTATAAAATAGAGCAAAATAGAAATTCTGAAATTAAAAAATACAATAATTGAAATAAAAATTTATTAGGGAAGCTCAGCAATAGATTTGAACTGGGTGAAGAAATAATCAGTGAACTTGAAGATGATTAATAGAGATTAAACAGTATGAAGAACACAGAAGAAAAAAGAATGAGTAACTTTAGAGAAATGTGGGACACTATTAAGCACACCAACATAAACATAACAAGAAAGGAGAGGAAATATTCAAAGGAGGAGAAAAAATATTCAAAGAAGTAATGGCGGAAAACACCTCAAATTTGGTGAAAACAATTAATCATTGCAGAATTAACTAATCAATCACAACTCTTCTTCCTTTTGAACAAAGTCTCAACCTCAGAATCCTCACAATCAAGCAGCTACTGCCTGTCAACCAGAGCATGCATAAGAAATGACATACAATATTCACCATCCTGTCATCATTTCACAGGTGAGGAAGTCAAGAACTAGAAGTCACACCGAGTTAATAGCAGAAGCAGAAGTAGCTCCCAAGCCTCCTGACAATTGGTCTACTGCACCACACTGCATTTGTTCACATCCGGCCAGCATCATAGGTCCTTTTAAATTTATACTTCAGGAATTTCTTGAATTTTAGGTATCCAAAAAACCTTGTTTGTTCTATTCCATATAAATGAAGAGCTCTAGACAGGAGCATTCAGTCTTGAAAGGAAATGATTAATTAGCATAGAGAAAGGTTATTTTATATTTTAAAACAACCCTCTCACATATTTTATGTTTCCCCAAAATGCCCTTATTAGTCTCTGGGGTTCAAAGTTATGTTCCTGGATGCCTGCTTTTCTGTCTTCCTACTGGATGTGGACTTAAACATGGTGAGGAAATGGCTTCCTACTATTCTCACCACTTGGTACATCTTGCTGGTGACACTAAGTAATGCTAGTGCCCCAGAAAGATACTCTAAATTTCTGTGGGCAAAGCCTCTCATCTGTCTCAAGTTTAAAAGATGGAAGTAGCAGACCAACAGATGCCTCAGGTTAGTGAACTACATCAAATGTGTATTTACTTCATACTTATTAATACAGCTGACAACTGGTGGTTGAAAATTGAATGTACCTCATGCCTTGGGGTTTTTATTTATTTAGTTAGCCCCTACCCTCACCCCCCCACTTCACCTTAGTTTAAAGAATCAGCTGGGAGAACCCAGCTGGCTTGGTAACAAAGAATCTCCTGCCTCTGCCCAAATCAATTGGAAAACATCAGTGGTTGAATTAATGTGAATCACAATTTCCAAGAAGAATTCAATAAAGCCTCTTTCCGCCGTCCCCACTTACCCTGTTCTCATGCAGTTCTCCGCTCCTAGCAAATCCATCCCTGCATCCTGGAAGTTTCCCTGCTTTTACAGGCCTACCAGCTGGTGGGGTTGGTGTTGGCATTCCAGAAGGCTCAGATTGCAAATATTTTCTCTGGCTTATTGACAATAACATCAGGTGCTGCTGCTACTGCCATCTTCTCTTTAACCGTTTACCATCTTACCGATTTTGCTGAGACCACCTAACAGGGAGAACTGCTAGATAATGTCAATCTCCAAGGATTGCCTTGGAAGTGCTACATAAATAGTTAAGTGCTATATTCCATATATTATTTAGGTAAATCCACTCAGATTGTTCCTACAAACACTTAAGTATGAAGTTTGATAGAAATGTAAATATCTGTATCATTTGTTTGGCTTCTTTCAGATGACCTTCCTGCTTCTTTGCAGACCAGAGCTCTTTGTGTTGGGAGTGACTTGCTGTCTTTCTCTGAGGAAGGTGGAAGACAGGCACCAGGGCCTTCAAATGGAGCTCAAGCCTCCTTGCACTGAGAGCTGGTTGCCTCTTCCCAAAGCCTTGCTGTCTCACAGGCTGACGGTATTTATGTTCCACCAACTTTCCTTGAGGGACAAAGCCATCTGGAGTTTGCATTCTGTTCAACTTTGTTTGCTATGGTGTAACTTCAACATCACTATTTCCTTTGGTGCATACCGTGGGCCGCCTTTACCTTTTATTTTACATATAAATGAAAATAAAACATACATTATTCATTACAATTCCGGGAATGGTTCTTTGCTGGCTTTGTGGAAATGTAACATAGGAGGAAGTGTTTGCTTTGTAAGAAATTCCTGAGAGTATTTTCAGAGTTAAGATAATTCCCAGACCAATCGAGTCTTTCTGAAGTGGGGGGAGAGGTTCCAGATTTAGCGAGGCCTCTGTGAATGCCGAAGAATATGAACCTTACCCAGATGTCCCCCGTAGTCCAGTTTCAGCCTCTGGGCCAACCTAGATGCAAAACCCGGAATCTCTTTAGGGTCAGAAGCAACAAACCAACAAAAATCCTTTTGTTGTATAAAGTAATTAGTGACTGAGGTAGAAGTCTTTGAGGAAAGGTGGAGAAGGGATTAATATCATACTCCATCACAAACAACTTAAAAAAAACAAAACTCTTTAGATCTATTTGCTTTCCTCCAAAGTATTTTCTTGGTTGATTTGCCCTCAGGGATTTATTTCTTCTTTCCCCCTTTTCAGGAGTATTCACTCTTCTCTCTCCCTCAGCTCCTTCAAATGCCCAGTGAAACAAGAGTTCCCAGTAAACAGGGCTGACCATTCCTAATAAGAAATTTGGCCATCATATTTGGTTATTTAAACTTGCCATTTGAGATCCTGTTCCCACTGCAAATGACCAAAACATTTCTTTCAAACACATATTGTATTCTTCCCAGGAGATATTCTGATAAACAAAAAACCTCCCCATTTATGACATTAATAAATTAAGACTGCAGAAGACAGATGCTGTTGAGACTTGGGAGTAATAAGGCAGAGGTTCTCAGCCTCAACATTATTGGCATTTTGGGCTGGATAATTCTTTGTTATGGGGCTGTCCTGTGCTTTGTCAGATATTTAGCAGCGCCCCTGGTCTCTACTTACAGATGCCAGGAGCCTCACTCCCTACTTGTGACAAATGAAAATATCTTTAGACACTGTCAAATGTCTCCTGTGGGGAAAAATTACCACTGATTGAAAACCAATGATCATAAGAACTTCAAATAATTCAGACAGGAGAACACTTTTGAACTGCTGGATGTTGGTGGTGGTGTATCTGGCTTCTCTGATTAGTATCTTCAAGGTATATACCAATAATTGTACATTGACATAATACATTTTCCATAGCTGTATTTATTCCCAGAAAATTGATCAGCTTATCTCTGTAATCACAAAAATCTTTCTCATAGGAACCTGCTCCACTGCTATGTAAAGGGAACTGGGGATCTTCAAACCCCAGAGCTGAATTTATTGAATAGATGCCTTGCCCTCTTGTTCCTTTTGCCATGCTGATGGGAGGGGCCAGCAACTTGGAAGAGAATGGAGATAATTATAATATTTGGTCTTGTACAATATTTGTAAATATTATCCTTTCTGCAGGCATATTGTTGGATTCTCAAGATATGGCAGATACCATGTGGACATTAAAATCTCTAAAGATTATCAATTTATTCATTCAACTATCAAATATTTATTGAACACTTATTAGGCATGTAAGCTACAGTGCAAGTAAAACAGGCTACAGAAAAGTGGGTGGCAGGTGGGTGGGTCTGATAGCCATAATAATGGGGCCATCCAGCGCCTGCCCTGGTAGAGCTTACATTTCAGATATATGCCTGTCCTAAGGAGAACTTCTGCCTTGTGCTTGACCTGGGAGGCTATTGGTCCTTGCTTCTCTGCTTCCTAAAAGTGTCATTAAAATGCTTGGAATTGTGATGAGTGAGCCCTGCTGTGCTCTCACAGGATGAGAGATTTTAATCTCTGTACCCTAATTTGGGTACAGTGTTTTTTTTTTTTTTAATCTTAAATGTAATATGTCACATCTCTCATTACAAAGTAGATCAAGGTTTCCCAAGCTTTTTCTTGTCCTGGCACATATAGATAATAATATTTGTTTGGTGTACTGTGGTAAATGACCAAGATCATTCATAGCCTGATGTAGGGTGACCAACTTGTCTTGGTTTTCTTGGGATTGTCCCAATTTTAATGCTGAAAGTTCCGTGTCCAGAACCCCCCAGTCCTCGGCAAACTGGGCAGTTGGTTACCTCAACCAATGGAGAATGGCCTGAGGGCATGGCCACCCCAGGCTCTGCCCAGCCACTCTCAGGGCTGAGGGTATCTGCAGACTGACACCCACGTAACCCATTTACAGCAGATCAATGTGTTGTGGTCCATGGTTGGGAAGTTCCAGACCAAGGCAGTCAGAAGCCCCCTCAAATCAGATAGGGAAGAAATAATCAATGTAGAAAACAGTGATACAAATAGTCTTTATTCCCTACCACCTCATCCCCCTGCCCAGACTACTTGGTCTCCAAGTTGCTTGCTTCTCCTTCCCTGGCTTGCAGGGTGGCTAGCATGTTCTCAGCAGGAGTTCCCACTGTGATGCCAATGACCCTGGTTTCATGGTGAGAGTATAAGGATTCATCTGCTGCCATCTCTTTTGATGATGTGGGTTGACCAGGCCAAACCTTTTAGGTTTGCTACCCTTCAGTCTCCATGTTGTTAGCCTGGCCACTGGAGGTGACTCACTAATGTAATTATTATCTCTCTCTCCTCTGTCTTGTCCACCTTACTCATAGTCCATTGAGATGGGGAAGGGAATCTTCCTCACCCCAACTCTTTATTTAACTTCTCTAAACCAAAACCCTTGCTTTAACTCTTGTGTGTCAGTGTGGTCCCTAGACCTATTACTCTTGTTGGACTTCTCATTTCCTAAGATGCTTTCTCTTGTGGAATCTGCTACAAGTGCCTGAGAACCTGGGTTAGAAGAAGTAGGAGTGATGTCACATAGGGAAGTCATCGTAAAATGTTCCTCTTCCCTAACAGTCAGCCAGAAGTCATGAACTGAGTTTGAACAGTTTCATTTCATACCCTTCACTCCGCCTCCACTTAAAGTGGAAGCTCACAGGACATAATGTTGAAAACCAAGCTGTCTTTATAAAATCAGAACATCTGGTTATTTGAACATCCAGCCTGAGTTTTCTGTGCTCAGCTAGAAGTGTTTTTGATCACTATTCTCTTTTTATAAGATGGAGATATTTCTGTAGCAACTGTTGCCACTGTCATTGCCATACTGTCAAAATGGACTGGAAAACATCTGCAGGGAGAAGCAGCTCTATTAAGGGGTTTACTTTTGAAGTCAAGTTTATAAGCTAAAAGCTCTGAGATCCAGGGGTTAAAATGCAGCCGCTGGTAGTTACAGGTATCATGGCACAGACCCAAGGAATCTACTCAGTGAAAACTGGAGTTCAGGCTCAAGCCCAATGATTCTGATGACACTGATGAATGTGCATCTTGATCTTGGTGAAGGTGAAATTTGTCATATAGCTACAGGAATATGGCTTTGAAGAATCTTAAAATTATTTAAAGAAGAGCCACTTTTTAAAGGTCCTTAGCAAAAATAGTTTTAAAGATAACATTTTTGTTATGTAAACATCTCATTTGTGTGTATAAGACTAAAATCGTAGATTGAATCATATGAAATTGCAATATTCAACTGTATTTGACTTACAAAAAAAGGCGATTTTAAATGGTTCCCAAGAACCTACTGGTAGCGCTGAAAGGTTAAAGGGGGTGATATGGATGATCTCTGATTGGAGTTGCTGAGGTCCTGCTTTTGGATGCTCAGTTGGGCCCAGATGGTATGGAATAAACTCGGAACCTCATCTCCAAAACAGGTATATCTTAGTGATACTGCAGGTTTCATTTCAGACCACTGCGGTGAAGCAAATATCGCAATAAAGCCAGTCATGAATTTTTTGGTTTCTTGGTGCATGCAAAAGTTATGTTTATACTATATTGTAGTCTATTAAGTGTGCAATAGCATTATGTCTAAAAACAATGTACATCCTTAATTAAAAAATACTTTATTGCTAAAAAATATTAACCATCATCTGAGCCTTCAGCGAGTCGTAATCTTTTTGCTGGAGTGTCTTGCCTCGATGTTGATGGCTGCTGACTGATCAGGGTGCTGGTTGCCGAAGAATGGGGAGGCTGTGACAATTTCTAAAAATAAGACAACGATGAAATTTGCTGCATTGATTGACTTTTCCTTTCATGAATTTTCTCTGTAGTATACTATTTGATGGCATTTTACCCACAGTAGAACTTCTTTCAAAATTGGAGTCAATTTTCTCAAACCCTGCTGCTGTTTGTCAACTATGTACCATTCTAAATTCTTTGTTGTCATTTCAAGAAAGTTGACAACATCTTCACCGAGAATAGGGAAGCCTGAGGAGAGGGAAAGAGATGGGAAAATGGCTGGTTGGTGGAGCAGTCAGAATACACACAACATTTTAATCAATTGTTTCCTGTCTTATATGGGCTCCAAAATAATTACAATAGTAACATCAAAGATCACAGATCACCATACCATATAATAATAGTGAAAAAGTTTGAAATATTGTGAGAATTCCCAAAATGTTTCATAGAGACACGAAGTGAGCTGTTGGAAAAATGGTGTCAATACACTTGCTGGACACAGGGTTCCCACAAACCTTCAATTTGTAAAAATCACAATATCTGCAAAGTACAATAAAGTGAAGTGCAATAAAATGAGGTTTGCCTGTACTAGTTGCTGCCATAAACTAGTTGGGAGACAATAAAAATAATAGTAATAGTATGAATATGAATATTTTTACACTATGTGCCAGACATTGTTCCAAGAGCTTTACCTTTATTACTTTACATTTAAACCAAGCAACAACTCTATGGGGATAGATAATAATATCAACTCCTTTTTACAGGTAAGGAAACTGAGGCACACAGAGGATAAATAATTTTCCCAGTATTCCACAGGTAGTGAGTGTGTGTGTGTGTGGGGCAGGATTAGAACTCACCAGTGTGACTCTAGAGTCTGAGCTATGCTGCACTATAATATGTTAGCCTATGCCATTCTGTCTCTCCATTGCAAGTGTCTAGAGAAGAGCTAATGAGGACTTGAAACAAGGCAATAATAGCAGCTGGGATGGAGAGAAGGGGATTGGTATGACTGGTATTAAGGAATTAGAATTGACAAGATTTGGTCCCAATTGGACATGGAGGGTGAGGGAAGGAGACATCTGAGGATGAGTCCCACGTTCCTGTCTGGTACTGGTGAGGGGGATGTTTGTGCTATTTTGTCATAAGAGGAAGATACAAAAATAGACAACTGGTCTAGATTCAGGTTTGGACATGTGCTGGGTTTGAGTTATCTGGGGGACATCAGGGTTGAAGTTTCCCCACAGACAGCTGATTACACAGGTCTAAACTCAAGGGAGAGGCTGTAACTTAATATGAGTTTATAGACGTCATCAGCCTATAGGTAGGAGATGAAGTTGTGAACATGAATATAATCACCCAGGGAGAGTGAGCAGCATGAGAGAAGGTGCCTAATAGCTGTCTTAGGTTGGGTTACCCAAGAATAAACAATCCCAGTGATAAGGATTCATGTAAAAATGATTTAATAGGCAAGACAAGTAGGGAGGAAGAAAAGTGGGGCAGGGAATGGAAAGAAGCCAAACAAGGGTGTGATATTAAGCAGAGTCCATAGAGGATGGCTTTGCCTCAAACCCCAGGGGATCTCTGGGGACAGTGCAGATCCTATCTCAGAGTTGCTCTGACTGGGGACAAGGGGTCTGGAATATTTATACTCCTGCCTGCTGCACCTGTCAGCATGGACATAGGGCTGCCTTTTGGGGGATGTGAAGTCCCAAGCACTTCCCTTCCAGGTCTCAATGCAGGCAGCAAAGTAGACTCCAGCTGCCTGAGCCATCCCTCTGTCAAACAGAAAGCAGGAGCAGGTAGTTGGGTGTGCATTTTAAAACGGCAAAGGGAATCTAGTAGAGCAGTGCCATCTCTGGCTGGAATGATAGAACCCCATGAAGTATAAGGGGCAGAGCTGAGTGGCCAAAGAAGACTGAGAAAGAGCTGCCAGGGAGATGAAAGGATAGAGGAATCAAGAAATAAGAGTTTCAAGGGCAATGAGTTGGCTGGTGGTGTCACATGCAGCAGAGAAGTCCATAATTCGAGCCAGGGCAGGAGTGTGCATAATTGGATTTGACAATAGAGGTCATCAGGGACCTTTGTCAGAGCAGTGAGGGAGTGGTGGGGGTGCAGTGTTTGAAGCCTGACTGCAGTTGCAGTGAGCTGAAGAGTGAACTGGCATACAAATTAAAGAGGGTTTTATTCTCTTGAGAAAGTTGGTAATGAAGGAAAAGGGCCATGGGGAGGTAGATTGAGGGGCTTACATGGCTGAAGGAGAGTTTTTATTTTTTTAAAGATCTTGTAGGAGATAAGCAGAAAGGGAAACAGGGAAATAGGGAAAATAAATTCAGGTTGCAGTCTGGACAAAAAGCAAGATATAAGAACAGGAAAAATTTTCTCATTAAGAAGGAGGGAAATACAGTGAGGTGAGTACAGACACTGATAAATATCTGCAGATATATGGGCAAGAAGATGATGGAGTTCATGGCTCATGGCTCCAATTTTATCTGTGTCTTCTACTACCATTTAAGTCATAATGTTTTGAGCTTTATTTTTCACACCATTGCTTTTTGTTACACTTGAGTTGGGATTATGATATAGGAAACAAAGTGTTTCCAAATTTTTATTTTGTATAACAATCTGCTGGTAAAAATTCAATAAGTGTCAAAGGAGCCGAGTGCTGTAACACTCAGTTATTATTAATGGGCTTCATTAGGCAGTACAAGATTGTTTTCCTAAAAACCTTTTTTTTTTTTTGGTTAAAGATTCTTACTTTTATTGGAGTAAACGTTCTCATTCAGGCATGAAAATACATGACAATCCACAATATTATTTCAATATTAATTTTAATTTTGAATCCTTGGTTTTAGAAAATGTAATAAACCAATGAAACTAGTGGTTTCTGATCATAGAGCATCTGCTGTGCTAGGTGAGGTGTTAAATGAGTTATTTTTAATGCCCTTCATAAAATGGAAGGCAGGTCCTGCTATCATCATTGGGGAGACAACTATCAAAAGTCACATACTGGTAAGGCACAGGAGGAAATTTCTTAAAAAGTATTTTCATTGGTTTGAAATAAAAAAAAAAAAGACTGCTTATGGAAACAAAACAAAACAACACAAACCCCAAGCATGCAGAAGGCTATATACTAGGGGTGACCTTTATTAAGGTTTAATAAGTATTCTTCCAGGCCGTTATCAATCCCCTCTTTCCTGTATATTTACATCTATTACAGCTCATTAAAAAGCATAATCATACTACATATCCAATTCTGCAATTTGCTTTTCCACTCAATATTCATCTGTTTTTGACAATTTAAAATATAAAATATTTTTACCTATTACTATTCCCTCCAATCATCCATTTCTGATATTTTTGTGCATAGGCCACCACCTTCAGGATTCAGAGAAATGAATCAGCTAAGCCAAGGATCAGTTTCCTAAAAATAAAAAAACCCCACAAAAACCAGTGGTTTGATACATAATACATATATATATATATAACTGTGAGCAAATTGAGAGGTTTTGCCACTTTGTTGGGTGCTGTAGTAAAGATGTGCCTTAGCTTTAAGAAACCAAATGTGCCAAACTTGCCTATCCCTAAATTCAAACCATGATGGAGAGGTGGCTGGCAGGTGATCTAAAAATAAAACAGATATATAGAAGTAGTAACTTGGGTTTGTTTGGAAGGCCATACATTTTCATAACTTTGTGCCTTTCATGGTTCATATCTCCCTGGCCTGTGATTGATGTTAGTCGACAAGGCTAGGGTAGCCAGATGCCCTGCAGTTAGAGGTAGATGAATGGTGAGTTTTTGTCCATCACCATTAAAAAAGAGCCATTCCATGATTTGCAAAATAATTATTGAGGTCATGGCATTAACGATTTTTCTATAGCAGATTTAGGTGCATTCCTCCTTTCCCACCCAGTTGATTAGCCTCTGAGGTGTTGTTTGTTTGGACACTAACAGCCTAGAGCTAAGTTTTCCTCACAGGTTGTTT
>JAQZBX010011960.1:14413-28217 GCA_029593785.1 Cabassous unicinctus
AAAAAAAAAAAAAAAAAAGAAAGGAAGGGGAGCATTTGAAGCTTCACAGTGTCAAAAGTAGTTTACCTCTATTCTAGAATTTACTATTTCTTTTTAATAATCTCTGCCTTTACTTCGATCTTATTTTTTTCCTCTTCCTCTTTAGATCCTGAAAGTTGGTTGATACTTTTTACTTCTGTTCTTTTGACTCTTTGATATCCCCTTTCCCTTCTCAAGAAATCCCATCCGGCATTCCTACTTTTCCCTCTGGTTTTGGGCCCTGTGTGGATTCTACTCCCCCGCCGACTTTTTTCTTAGAATTTTGGGCTTGAAACATCAAGTCCTGGGAAGGTGGTCTAACACATGACCATTTGCCATGAGATAACATTTGAAAATGTTCTGATTCTCCTCTCAATGTGAGGGCTGAAGAGGAAGAAAGGAGTGTGTTCTTCCCTGGAGCCTGTGGTTGGGTTTTGCACACCTCCTGAAGTCTGGGGATGGTGGCTAAAGGAGAGAAACGCCTTTCTTTATCATCATCTGCAAGTTGATTTGGTCTTCTGACACTGTTTGTGTTCTCTATATCTTGAAATAAATTTTTGAGTGTACCAACAATATTAGACAAGGGGTAGCTGAAATATCTTTGTAAGGTCAAAAGTAAAGTGAGATTTGGAAACGAAAGGTGTTTTAGCAGCAGTTATTTCTATATCCTTTAGAAACCGGGGAGACTGTTAGAGTAAATTTGTAAGTTGGTTAGTACATAACATTTAAGTTGAACTAGCATGATGTGTGGGATGTGGCCTGTGATTAAGACATTTTATTTTTGTCTCCCTTCTTCCTTATAACATTTTTTTCTGGGAACATAATCCTTACCTGCTGCTGGATGAAAACTCTGGTTCACCGATGACTCTTGTGATTGTTCTCAGGTAATAACAGAGATTGCAAACATAATCTCAATCCAGCAGCCAGAATGCCTAGTCCTAGTGGAAAAAATCAAGATTCAGACAATTTAAAATATAAAACAATGTTACCTAGTACCATTAAATTATTATAGCATTACCTTTTCTCACCCAAGGTGGCTGCTTGTAGGGGGGGAAAAGGGGACTTGACCACTTACTTTTTCCTCTACCTGCATTTCTCCCTAACCTCAGCTTGCTAAGCAGAGTTTTTGACTCCCCATGGCTTGGGTCTGGGGGTGGGGTGGGAAGATGATTAGGCAAAAAGAGAGTCAGGTACTGCTGTCATCTGGGAGACTGGTGGGTAGCAGGTGTTTAAACCTGCCTTTTTCTCTCCTGGGCTCCCCAGAGGTACCCTTCACTGGATTCTCAGCCTGCCCTTGTCTTCAGCTCCCTGGACTTGCTGCTGCATGCCCAGGCTGAGTGTCACCTGTGCTCCTTCCACAACCCCTAGAAGCGAGTGTGCCTCTGCCTGCATGACTTCTCTCTTGCCCACGGCTCACCTCTGGCCCATGGGAAACAGTTACTCATTTTTTGCCCCCCAACAAATTCCATTAACAAAGAAAAGTCAACCTGTCCCTTACCCATTCGATTTCCTGGGGCAGGAGTCAGGTCCCTCTTTATTTAGGGCAGCAGCAGGGGACATGTACTAAGTCTTCAAGTGGTTCTGTTAACCTTCTGCTTGAATGGGCTGAGGTGAGAGGGTTAGATCACCACCACCATCACGTACCCCAACCCCGGGGTTGGGGGAGCTTCATAGAATAGCTTCCTTAGAGAAAATCTTCTTTTTGCCAAATCTTTCCATATTTTTAATACTCTCCTTATAGTTTTTAAAACACTTGAATTGACTTTCTATCATTTTATTTTAAAAACCTACCTTTTAGTGTTGCCTTCTCTCTGGCATTTAGTATCTGTTGCATGTTGCATGGTGGTGCCGTTGTGGAAATATAAGTATAAACTCAGGTTACAAGTACCTTAGGAAAGACTGGTGGCTGCAAAGGATCAGCTCCCAAGGTTCCTCTTATTTGTTATGCTAATTACATTAATTAGTGTCAAATATGTACCTATTACTGAATGGCTGGATGTTTTGAAGTAATCATATTATTGTGTGATCTACTTTAACTTTCTTAGTGAAGATTCACAACAAAACAAACTAATAAACACAACAACAAATTGCTCAGCCCCACAAAAGTGGGTGATGTTTAGCTTGGTGGGTAGTGCCTTTGCATCCAAGACTCACTAAAGCTGTTCCTTTTCTGTGAAATCTACTTCTTGCTCCTATAGAGGTGGAATAGTGTAGTCTGGTTAAAAATATGGACTTTGGTGTCAGATTTAGATTTTTTCATTTTTTCATTTTTAATTATTTTACTTTTTAAAAGAAGCTTTAGATTATATAAATGTTACATAAAAAATATAGGGGATTTCTATATGCTCCACCCTTCCCACTCCCACACTTTCCCACATTAACAACATCTTTCATTAGTGTGGTACATTTGTTACAGTTGATGAACACATATTGAAGCATTGCTACTAACTGTGGACTATAGTTTACATTACAGTTTACACTCTGCCCTGCACAATTTTATAAGTTATGAAAAAATGTATAATGGCCTATATCCGTCATTGCAATGTCATCCAGGACAATTCCAATGTCCCGAAAATGCCCCCGTATTACACCTATTATTCCCTTTCCCTTCCCTCAGAACCTCTGGTGGCCACTGCCTTTATATCAATGATAAAAGTTCTTGTGTTGCTAGAATATTAATAAAAGTCTGTAATAGAATAATAATAAGTCTACTTTTGTCCATTGTTTATTCCCCAATCTTGAGGATTTTGGGATGGTGATGCCCATTCTGTTTCTAATTGAGAGGGGACTTAGATCCTATGGGGCAGATGAATGGAACTATCCTGCTTGCTGTTGCAGACACTCTCTGTTCCTTAGAATGGGCATTGTCCATTATCATCTCCTTGTTAGTTGTCTTGGGTGAGTCCAGTGAACTGGAGAGTAGGTGTTGTAATTCTGCTGAGATTCAGGGCTCAGCTGGCCTATGAACAGACCAAAGATTTAAGTCTCTGGGGCATATATTTATCAAGTACAGTGCTAATTATGGGTTTGAGTAAAAGGGGCAGAAGAGCCATGTGTAGGGAAATTATAAATGAGACTAACTCTGTTACACTGGGGAGCATAAATTTCAAAGTAAGGCCCACTGACCAGGTGCTGATGTCCTGAGCTTGTCTGCCTTGCTTATAGTGTCTAGATGTCTCTAGAGCCCTCAGGAGCCTGCTGTTTGAGGCCCTGTTTACTGTGGCAGTCAGTGAGATCCTGCTGAGACGTGTATAAACGTAACCTCTGGAATGACCTCCCAACTCACTTTGAAACCTCTTAGCAATAAAAATTCATTTGTATTTGATAATTCTCCCTTTTGGTGCAGGTTAAGCTATATGGTGGTTTGAAGCCAGAAAAACAGGTTCTTTAATCCATTCCTGTGGGTGTAAACCCATTGTAAGTACGACCTTTTGATGACGTTACTTCAGTTAAGGTGTAGCCCATCTCAATCAGGATGGGTTTTAATCTTATTACTGGAGTCCCTTATAAAAGAATGACATTCACACACACACACACACACACACACACACACACACACACACAGAAAGTCAGGGAAGCAAAAAGCTGCCAACAAAACCTGGAAGAGAAGGGAGAGAGAAGTAGACTCCACCATGTGCCTTGCCATGTGGCAGAGGATCCAAGGATTGTGGGCAGCTGTCTTCGGGAAGAAAGAATCGTCTTGATAATGCCTTGATTTGGACATTTTCCTGGCCTCAAAACTGTGAGTAAATGAATTCCTATTGTTTAACCCAAGTGATTTCATGGTATTTGCTTTGAGCAACCTAGGAAACTAAATCAAGCTAATAATTGGGGAAGTTTCCCCTTCTCTAAACTTTAGTTTCACATCCATTAGGTAGAAATAGCTCATAGAATTGTTGTGAAAATTAAATGAGTTAATGAATGAGAAAGGCCATGAAGAGTGTCTGGCAGATATCCCCTCCACTCCCCCCACCCCCAATGTTTGCTCTATGGCTACTCCTTGTGTCCCAGGCCCTTTCCTGATTATGGTAGATGTTTCTAGTATTCTCCCATCATATCTGGTTCCCCTCTCTTTTTGGGTACATTGCATTATTAGTCTGGGATGATAATTCCTCCCAGGCTTAAATTGGAGCAGGTGGCTAGAGGTAGACCTTGTCAGGGCTTACCTGTGCACCTTCTCATTTCTGTGCACTTCAGCTCAACTTCCAATACCAACCCCAGGACTCTTTGCCTGGAGGGTTTTTTATGGCTGCCTCAGCTGTGCTAGGGAATTAAGTCCTCAACCAATGGGATAATTCTGGTGAACATGTTCTAGACTGTTTCTCAAAGTTTTCTGGTGGCTTGAGCTCCAGTTACCCAAAGCGGTAAAGTTTCTCTGTCCTTTCCCTGTTGTTGCAGGTTAGGGTCACCAGGAAGTGGCCTCCTTAGCATGCAGGATGTTTATTAGGGAGTTCTCCTGGGATCACACCTGTTAAAGGGAGGGGAAGGAAGTAGAGTGGCAAAGGGAGAAGTTGGGCTGCAATGCTGTCCAAACAGAAGCCTCAGCTGACCCCCTGGGGAACTTTGAAGTTGGAATGGCCCTTCAGAATTGTTCCGAGTTGGCGTGAGGGGGCTGGGTCTTTATAACCCCACAATGATTAGTTACTGGGTATGGGCTGTACCTGGAAGGAGGCATGACCTTGAAAGAGGCAGTTTCCTTCAGCTAAGGTAATCTCCAAAGATGGCTGAGAGCTGAGGTCTCTCTTCTGGTAACACCACCACCCTTCCTTCCTGAGAGGAATCTGGGCAGTGCATTGCAACATTCACCACACACAGGCTTCCTGAACCCTCCGTGGTATTTCCTGAGATCATCTCCTAAATAAACGACTTGACCTTGAATCCTTGTCTCAGGGCCTGCTTTTAGGGGAACCTAAACTAAGGCAGGGTTTTAACATGACTGCTTGAAGAGCTTGTTTTATGTTCCCTGCTGCTGCCAGGCATAGGAAATAGGGGTTTGATTCCCGCCCAGGAAATCCACAAGGAGAGAGAGACTGCTGTGCTCATGGAGGCAGCAGAGGAATTACTGCCTTGGGTTTAGTCTGCCTCCCAGAGTTTGCTGGGGTCAAGGAGAGCGAGTATGTTTTCCACAGAGCAGAGATGGGCTTTGACTGAGAGAGCCTGCTTGGGCGTAGTTAGAGTTCTTTCCAGCAGGTAAAGGAACCCCCGCAGCTGTGGAAGAAGGTACATGTGACCACCCAGTGTAATAAAACCAAGAAGATTTAAAAAATGCCAACTCCAATCTCTTCTATCTACTTTAACTACAGAAAACCTAATTTATTTGCACTATAAAGTGTCCAGGGTTTATCTGAACTGCTAATCTTTCCACATTCATCACTCTGGCTATTTGCATTCTGGCAGCCAATCCAGCCTTTTTATGTGGAGGATTAACTATTCCATTTCAGGGTTATGCTTCCTAATTTTACATTCCCTTTTGATTGAATCCACCATATGGAATAATAGGATAATCAAAGCTGTGTCACCAGTGGTCATGATCATATTATTATCCTCAGAGAGGCCATCAAAAAAGTCCATATTAATGATTTATGTTTTCTAAAATAGATATCACCAAACAACAACTTTCATAACAATCCAGTATTTCTAATTATATGAGGTTCATTTAAGTATTTGGCAGCCTATTGTTTACCTAGGTAGTCAAGCCAGGTTACTCGGGCCCCAAAGTGTTCAGTCCTTGTACACAGTGTGTGCCATCTGGCCAAGATGGACTCCATTTGGCCAAGAGTACTTAATGTTGTGTCAGTTTGGAACATCATATAAAAACCAAATTCAGTAATGCTTCAGAAGAAAAAAAAAAAATTTTTTTTTTTTTATAAATTGAAAACTCCATTCTTCCTTAACTGCCAACTTTGGTATTTAACATTATTTATGATTTCTAGAGATTTTGACTTCCATGTATGGTTATAGTAATCCCCAAATACATCATAAACCTTGAAAGATTTTAAAGCATCAAATTTATCCCAATTTACCATTTGTTAGAGACGTAGTTTTTGAGAAAAATCATGCATAAAATACAGAGTTTCCATATACCACCGTTCTTATCACCTTGCATTAGTGTGGTACATTTGTTATAATAGATGAAAACACATTTTTATAATTGTGCTATTAAGTACAGTCCATGGTTGACATTAATGCCATTATATTTTTAATGAAAGAATAAATCTAAATTTGCTGAGTAATTACATTGATATCTCTAACACTAAACTAAACAGCTAGAAGAGTACTTCACAAACTTGACTGTGCACAAAAATTACTTAGAGATCTTGTTAGAATGAGAATTCTAATTTGATTGGTCTGGGGTGGCATCTGAGATTTTGCATTTCTAACCAGCTCCTGGAAACTGTTGATATTACTGCTTTCTGGACCATTCTTTGAGTAGCAAGGATGCGGAAGACTTAAGTCTTATAAATTTAGGCACACTGTTCACGTTTGCATTTCTTTGTAAGCCAGTTTGCAAAAAGGTAGGCCAGTTACTCAACTGCTCCAGAATTAGGGACTAACTCTTTCATTAAGTCTAAGATGCCATTGGTTATAAGATGAATCATTATTTTATGTTCTGCTAAAAGGGGAAAATGCTGAAAATTAAACTCTGGCACATCCTGATTTCAGAAATGTGAAAACAGGAGTTTTAGAATTGAAGATGTTTTGTAGTTTTTCTGACACTCCATTCCAGTTTCTACACTGAGTGTCTATTCTGTGCTAGATATTTTTTCCTATGAGGTGAGTGCTATGATTATCCTGTTTTATAGAGGCTTGCAGAGGCTAAAGTTCCTTAAGTGGCACAGCTGGAACTTGAACCCATCTCTCTATGTCTGCAGAGCCCACACTCTCAACCTCTACCCCATAGGAAGCACTATTATTCCCGAGGAAAATGCTCCCCTGTGATGTCTTTCTTGGCACTCACTTAAGGTAATTACACATATAATAGTGACCTATATGGTGTCTGTGCCTGCTGTGTTTATTTCCTTTTTACCCACATCTTCTTGAGCCTGGCTTCTTGTCTTCATCACTTTATTGAAGTGGCTGTCTTGAAACTCAACAATGACTTTTTTTTTTAACAAATCAATTTTATTGGTACATATTAATAAAGCATAAATTCATCTAAAATGTACAATTGATGGCATTCAGTATAATCACATACTTGTGCATTCTTCACTTCCATCATTCTTAGAGCAGTTTCATTATCCCAATAATATTAATAATAGTAAAATCCAGCAATTCTTTCCTTCTGAATTTTCCTTGACCTCATCTGTATCTGACACAGCCTACTATCCTTTCCTTGAAACTCCCTCTCTTGTATTTCTGAGTAGGTGACTGTTTGGTACTTTTCTGATTATGAGTAAATCATATTTCAGTTAATATATCGATTGCCAGCTCTTTGTTTTACCGCCATGTATTAGAAGTGTATTAGGGGAATCCAGGTGGTCCCCAAACTTCACTGAATGAAAGTAATGAATTTGGGGGTGCAATAAAAAAATTGTTTTGAAATCATGGGTCTTGCTAGAACCTTCTCTTCTTTGCTCCCACTCCGTGCATACTTTTATCATTGAGTTTACGTTGTAATAGTTTATGTTCACTTGTCTGTGTACCCTACTTGACTGAAATCCTTGTGGGCAGAAACTGTGGTTTCTTCATTTTTGTTCCTCCAATTCCTGTCCAATGCTTGGCACATAGATGATCCAACACTACTAAGGAAGGACCACATTTCATTATTTTTGTGGCAAAAGAAACCATTTCCTGATATCTGCCTTGTGTTGCAAGGGAATCATATTTTGAGGTCTCTAGTCCCACTGACAGATCACCCAGGAATGGGAGTCGGGAGGATGCCCTTTCTCTGTTACATGAAGCTCTCACTCGTCCCAGATTGAAATTACTCTTCGGTTATTTGCTATATTTTGCAGTAAATTTGGAAGTTCTGATTTTTCACATATGAAGGTAAAATGAGCCTTTCCGTGGAGGACAAAGTCTTCTATTGGGAATGAAACACAAAACACGTACAAGGACCACCCTATAATATCATTTAGAAAACAACTGGATCAAGGACAATAGGGTTAAAAGGTCCCTGCCAAGAAATGGTTCTCGAGGAGTCTGAATTGGTTAATCTCTGAAAATGCCCAACTTGTCCTCCATAAGGAGCTGCTTCTTTACCTCACAGCATCTGACTCTCTAAGCCAATTTCCAGCTATGTCTTAAAATGATGTAAGCCAGGAAAAAATTGTTTTCCCCTTTATGTGCTAGAATGATAATCTCTCATCATTTCTCCTGCTTGTTGGGTCACTTTGATTAGATTTGATTTACTTCACTGCCTGCTTCACGTAAAGCCACAACTATTGGTAATTGAGCCATTTAACAAAGCTGTTTTGAAGAAATTCTTTTTGAAAGAGGAAAATGACATAATCACTAATCCTGCCATAAATAATTTGACTGCTTGATTTGAGAGTCCATTATACCTATTTTCCCTTTTGTTTATCAAATGATTTGTGTTCAAGCCAAATCACACTTTTCTTAAGCCACTAATTAAAAAAGATGTGGTGGAGCTGTGGTTGCAGAGATTTAAAAACAACCCAGGTAGCCACAGTGGCGTGGAGAGGCAGTGGGGCAGGAGGGCCGGTAGAGGGCACTGGGCTCTTTGAGATAACTTTCAAAGTACGGAGAAGCCTTCAGATGTTTACCAACCAGCTTTCAGATAAAAAAAACAACAACAAAAAACAAAAACAAAATAAAACAGTGTTTTTCATCTCACTAATTCTGCTAGAGGCACAATAAAGTTTTAAAAAATTAAAATGGGAAATTTTATCAGCTATCTCTTTAGAATTCTATGCAATGAAAGTTTTCAAAACTGGCTGTTTATTGGCACAGAGGACTTATACAACCTAACGGGCATGGACTCTCTTTTCCTGATATATTTCAGTTTGCCTGGGGGTGATGGTAAAAGAACTTAAATTATCTAAAGACCTGAATTTGAAAGCGATATGTCTCTTAACTTTGTAGAAGATGTTTGGAATAAAGGAAATGCTGATTATACAATATTTAATTTCTCATGAACATTCCTCGCCCCCTCTGGTATTCTGATTTCCTCCCTCCCCTCCTCCTTTCCTCCCTCCCTCTGCTGCCCTTCATCCCTTGTTTCCTTTGGAAGTTGAAGTGAGTGCTTTGTTTCTACAAAACTGATAAATTGATGCTCTGCCATCTGCTCTTGGTATCCTTGGGTACCAGGATGGAATCGTGTCCCTTGCATTGTCTTTTCTTCTTTCTCCAGAGACCTTATTTGGAAAAAAGTTAGGATTTGGGGAGAGGGAAGAAGCTGAGGCAGTGGGAGCTGACGGAGTTTCAGTGGCCTTCTGGTGGCTCGGGTGCCCCCTCTGAGTTCCCTCCCCTCCTCCCCCAGAGTACCTGCTTGGGCATGTGGCCAAGCCTTATACCTCTTTATTCCAGCTCTGGGAGCTCTCTTCCTTCCCTCTCCATATGCTTCTCCCCAGTAGGTTTACAGACATCTGATATTTGTTATCTCCTGAAATTATTTCAGATTTATCCCTTCGGCTAATGCATCACTATTATAGGTGACTGGGTAACTAGGTGATTTTTACTCCCATAGGTCTAAGGCATATCATAAAAACAATTTACAGATATATTATCAAGGAAAGCAAAAATTAGTAATAATCTCATAACTTTCAAAATTGTTAATAGCAATATAAAAGTGCTTTTAAGTAGGGAATGTTTGAACTTTTCCCTCTGAATTTGTTTGCATTTTTTTTTTTTTTGTTAGACCAAACTTGCCTGTTTTGAAATAGTTAAATATTTATAAAACCTCATTCAAATTATTACTTCAGTGGATCTTTGAAACAGAATTCTCTAGGGATAATAGTTTATCTGTTTTTTTTCTGAAGAGTCTTATGGTTTAAAACAGAAAGTTGTCAAATAATTTCTTCAGGTGAAACTAGTGGTGGTTATATTGGCAGGGGCAAGCCAGTTGAAACCGAGGCAGAGAATACCCATGAGGGAGAAGGTTAAATAAAGGTGAATGAGACCCAGGTGGAAGCATCAGGAAGAAAGAATACACAGAAAGATATACAGAAAAGTTTGTTTGCTTTTAGGAATTTGTCTTAGAGTGTACCTATGAAAGAGTTATAAGAAAGATAACTTATGGAACATGTAAATGAATATAAAAGGTAAAGGAAAAATCACAATTGTTCATTTCTCTGGAGTCAGTAAGAAATGGATAAAGGGAATAATGTAGTGTTAAACTTAGGACTCTTTACAAATATCTCCCGTTTATAAAGCACGTCTACACTTTGCTGTGAAAAATGAACATATTTCAACTCTATAACTATAAACTCCTTAGAAACTAGATTGTTTTATAATGAATTTCCAAAGACATCCTTTACTGCATGTCACACAGGGTGCTGGATTCTATAGGCAACCAAACCTTTGTTGGTTAGATAAAATACAGAGGGACTCTCTATGGAGTACATGTGATTGAGGTTTTTTTTTTTTTAATTATTTATTTAAAAAGCAATTTATTGAAGTATATCATTCATACATGAACATACATAAACTCTAAGTGTTCAGTAAACATCGTGAACTTACAAAACAAACATGCATAACATCATACAGGGCTCCCACACATCTCCCCACCACAAATACTTTGCATTGTTGTAAAACATTTGTTAACAAATTATGAAGGAGCATTGTCAAAGTATTACTACTAACTATAGTCCGTATCTTACTGCTGAATACTTTTTAAAAAGGATTTATTTATTTATTTATTTATTTACTTTTATCCATTTTTACCCTCCCCACTCCCCACTTTTTTGCAGTTTTTGTGTCCATTCGCTGGGCAACTCTCTGTGTCTGTTTCCTGCCCTCTCCTCTCATCCTTCTCCTCCTGTCTGCACTGGGATTTGATCCTCGGAACCTCTGATGTGGGATAGAGGCATCTACCGCCTGTGCCACCATAGTTCCTAGTTTTTCGGTGTGTCTCGTCTTGGCTCTCCCTTGTGTCACTCTCCTGTTACGTCATCATCTTGCTGCATGGCTTGCGGGGCCTGGCGGTGCACCCATGTGAGGGGCCTGGGGGGCTCACCTGCTCGTGGGGCCTGACAGAGCACCCGAGCATGGGGCCTGGGGACCTATGCGCCTTCTATATTTTTAAAAAATTTTTACCGGGAGGTCCTGGGGATTGAACCTAGGTCCCTCCATAGGGGAGATGGATGCCCAACCATTTGAGCCATATCCATCCCTCTGTTACATGTCTTAAGGTTAACCAAAGATACCTGGAGTTACAGTCTTTTCCCATACAGAATGGTCATATAATAAATCAGGCTTAGTTTATCACCAGCATTCTAAAAACCAGACCTAGGGAGAAAAACTAGGTCTGGGGACACATGCATGATTTCTAATATAACGAATGTTTAGCCTACCATGATTATCACAAAATCAGATCAGCAAGGTGATTGAAGTTTGATGTGAGTTCTTAAAATCTGAATTTTCACCCTAAGTTGAATTCCATTTTGGATGCACCTTTTCACTAATAATCACTGGGTATCAGTTGTGTCAGAGTTTGATTTATGGTCTGACCTCCATAGTAGAAGGGTGGTCATGGAAAGCCTGTGTGACTTGTTCCTTGGCTGTAGACAGGAGAACCTTTAGTTGTCCCCCTACTGCATGAACAGCAGTCCTTAAGCCTGACAACTATGGTTATTGAAGATGTCAAGATTTTTTTAGATGGCCTTGGAGGAGTGTTGTCCTCTACACAGTGGGCATACAGCAAGAGCTATGTCCTAGGGTGTGTGTAGTTCAGTGATGGAGAGGGTAACCTAGTGTGCTGGAGGCACTCATGACCTTAGCAAGACCTTGTGTTTAGAGACCTAGGCCCAGCCAAAGCTCAGGTCATCTGCTTATTCTTTTTGGGAGGCTGGGATACTGAGGGGAGTAGTTGTGGAGAGTCAGAGAGAAGGAATTTCCTTACTGGTGGAAGCTTGGAAGATTTAGTGGCTATGACAGAGGCTTTGTTTTCATAAGCAAGGTCTCAGTCTACATGGAGTTGATTACTTCTATCAGGAAAACTGAGAACTGGGGAGGGCTGGGGTCATTAACCGGCACTTTTGTAGAAGTGTTTAGGGAAAGGCAAGTCAGTAGCACTAATAACTTCATTCTTTGGCCCCTTCCCTTTCCCTTGGGGAGGGGTGCCTCGATAGTACACCAAGAGATGAGTAGAGCCAAGAGTTCTTCTGCGAAATGTAGGAAAGAAGAAGTCTTGTTGAGTAGTTCTCATCATTTCCAAGGAAGTCACAAGTGGCAGAATGATAGTGAAATATGTGAGATTAGGAGTATGAGAAGATACAGGAAAAGAGAGTGATGAATGTCTTTGGAGGGTACTGGTAGTGTTGACCTTCTACCCTTTGGCAAAGTATGTCTGAACTTGGCTGGTTGTAGTTGTAACTTTTTGGCAGTAAAGAAGCATCAGAGAGGGAGTGGATGTGGCTCAAGCAGTTGAGCACCCGCCTCCCACATGGGAGGTCCTGGGTTTGGTTCCCTGGTCCTCCTGAGAAAAACAAAACAAAAACAAACAACAAGCAAAACAGACAAAAAAACCAACTCAGGGAAGCCGATATGACTCAGTCGTTAAGTGCTGGCTTCCTACATACAAGGTCCCAGGTTTAATCCCTGGCCCTGGTACCTAAAAAAGAAAAAAAAAAAAAGCATCAGAAGCCTTCTGGGGAGTTATAGCAGCAGTAAAGCAATAAGCAACCTCTACTTTTTGTGCCAAAGACTGTGAGCTTCAATTTACTTCAACCCAAATGGCTGAAGCCACTTATGTATGACATTTTGATAAATGTGGTACTATTACCCATATTTTAGGGATTTTTAAAGAGATTTGGTAACCAAAATCATAAATTTATTTTATCTGCTAGGTACTCAAACTTATTACTTTGATATATGGAATGAAAGATAAAAGTTGGCAAATCAAAAGAAATGCATATTTGACTTCAGATTAATTGAATGGAAAGCAGAAAAATGAAAATGCTTTAACTCTAACAGTAGCTTTAAACAGAATAAACTATGGAATTTTCAAAGGATTATGATTATCCTTAATCATGCTAAAATGAAGCTTGAAGCAATTACGCATAATACAGATGTATTATTAATACTAGCTGTATTCAGGTTTTGATTATATAAGAAAACAAGCTTAAATTTTGGCAGATGGTGAACCTAAAAGTTCAAGTAAATCCAAGTTTTTAAATACTGAAGATATTGGGAACCCTTCTCTTTAGAAAATCCAGATTTTACCTCTACAGGGAATGCACTAAAACTGGAATTATCTCATTGAAACCCAGTTGTGACTCTGTTCTTTAGAAATTGTTTTCGTTTCTGAATCCCCAAGTTTATTTTCCTCATTGCTTTGTGTTTGTCAAATTAAGGCCTGAAAACCCTTTTTTTGGGGGATGTGGAGTCATTACAGTGCTCTTTGATTTTAATGCTGGCTAGCCAAGAACAGCGTGTGTTAAAAATTTCCCCAATCCCCTGTGGAGACGTCTGATTTCTGATAAGATGATTAATTTAGCCTGGGTTGCTGGCTCCCTTCCTCTAACCCAAAGCTAAAATGCCACAGAAACCTGATGGAACTCAGTGGGTCTGGCAGACTAATAAAAATAAACAAACAAGAAAACAAATAAGCAAACAAACAAACAAATCCTGAGGAACTCTGAGGTCAAGAGCATGACTGGGCTTT
>JAQZBX010011960.1:28317-42117 GCA_029593785.1 Cabassous unicinctus
AAAAAAAAAAAAAAAAAAAAAAAAAAAAGGAATGCAAAATGCAAAATATCTCATTAAAACATTTTTATATTGATTACATGTTAAGATGATATTTTGTACATATTGGATTAAATAAGATATATTATTTAAATTAAATTCACCTGTTTCTTTTTACCTTTTTAAAATGAGGTTACTAGAAAAATTGAAATTATACATGTGACTCTCATTATATTTCTATTGAGTCATGCTGTACTAGATTTTAACTCCAAGAGGTCAGGTTCTTTGTATGCTGCTCACTACTGTATTTCCTGGTACCTTGAACCATGCTTGCCACAAATTCATAATATGTGTGAGTGAGGAACAAGTTCAATAATATTTGAGTTGAATGAGTGGGCATCATGGGCAGTAGATAGATGGAAGAGGATTTTGTGGCCTTTTTTTTTTTCACTGGTATTTACCTACATGGTGTGCTATGTTGCCATTGTGAGGCAGAAAAACATTGGCCACCCTGGAAGCTGGATGACATCAATGTGGAGGTGAGTCTGGCTGAGGCAGTGGGAATTAACAGTGGTGCAGGTAGATCTATTTGCCTTTAAAACTTTCCTCCTCCAAGCACCAATCTCCACCTGTAGTGCTAAGTGATAGCTTGGAGGGAGGCAGTTCTTAAAGAAGATCAGTGCCAGATTGTACAACTTGTAATATCAGGGGACTTCTGAAGTTCTCTGAAGGGCCACAAACTAGAGTATTTTTCCTGCTAGATACATAAAGTTGTCTAACATCCCTAAGGGAAAATGAGTTCAAATGATAGAATTTGCCATAGAAGCAAAGCATAAGAGAAGGAGACCAAATGGAATTAGTTATACCACTTGAAGTATAGATAATAGATTAGACTGAGTAAGAATTTAAAATAAGAGGACATGGGGAGCGGATGTAGCTCAGTGGTTGAGTACTTGCTTCCCATGTATGAGGTCCTGGGTTCAATACCTGGTATCTCCTAAAAAAAATAAAATAAAATAAGAAGACTAAATATCCTCAAAGAGGTGACAGAGTCTTTTGTAAATGTGAGTGAGGAACAAGAAGTGTTCATACCTAGAAATGCTAGGTAAGAAAAATGTAACAGTTTACATAAAGAACTCAGTAGGTGGTTGAAAGGTAAAATGAATATAGTTGAAAATGAATCAAAGAACTGGAAGATCAGACTGAGGAATTCTCCCAGAAAGCATTAAGAAGGTTTAAGAAGATGAAAAATTCCTGTATCCTGCCACTTTTGCTTCAGGCTCCTCTCTAAAGTTATTATTAGAAATGCTAAGCTCTAAAGGAAAGTCCTCATACTCAATAAGATAAAGTGCTGATTTCTCATCAGAAACCATGGGGAGAAGGCGGCAGTGGGAAAAAATATTTATAGTGCTGAAAGAAAATAATTGCCAATCAGGAATTTTATATCTAGTGATACTGTTTTTCAAAATTGAGGGAGAGGTTAAGTCATTCCTTGACAAAGAAAATCTGAGTGAGTTCATCACTGCGAGACCTGCCCTACAAACAATGCTAAAAGGAGTTCTTCAGATTGAAAGGAAAGGATCCTAGACAGTAGACTGAAAGGGTACAAAGAAATAAAGATCTCCAGAAAAGGCAACCACATTGATAATAGTAAGTGCCAGTATTATTGTATTATATTTTAGGTATGAAACTCTACTTTTCACTTCTTACATGTTCTAAAATTCAAATGAATGAAAAGTAATGATAAATCTATTGTTCAAACATATATTGTATAAAGATGTATGCAACTTGTACAACAAAAGGTGAGAATACTCTCTGTTTTTCGGGATGGCCATTGTCCATCGTCATCCTTTTCTTAGTTGTACTGGGTGAGTCTAGTGAACTGGAGAGTAGGTGTTGCAACTCTGCTGAGATTCAGGACTCAACTGGCATATGAAGAGACTGAAAATTTAAGTCCTAGGACATATATTTAATGAGTATAGTGCTAAATATAGGTTCAAATAAAAGGGGCAGAAGAGTGGTGTGTAGGGAAAATATAAATGAATATAACTTTTTTACATTGGGGAGCATATATTCCAAAGTAAGGCCCCCCTGACAGGGTGCCAAATGCCTGAGATTGTCTGCCTTGCCTGTAGTGTCTAGATGTCTCTAGAACCCTCAGGAGCT
Source organism: Cabassous unicinctus (assembly GCA_029593785.1). Classification (NCBI taxonomy): domain Eukaryota; kingdom Metazoa; phylum Chordata; class Mammalia; order Cingulata; family Chlamyphoridae; genus Cabassous; species Cabassous unicinctus. The sequence goes on from JAQZBX010011960.1 coordinate 30,460, forward strand.
CCATTATTTGGGCACTGTTTACTGTGGCAGTCAATGAAATCTTGTTGAGAAATGCATAAGCGTAACCTCTGGAATGACCTCCCGACTCACTTTGAAATCTCTTAGCCATAAAAACTCAGTTGTATTTAATATTTCACCCTGTTGGTCAAGGACTTTTTCCAAATGCATACCCTACTCTCATGGCAGGCTGGAGTCCAGACCCTGTCTAACTGCTGGTGACAGAAAAGGACATAAAAATCCTCTTTCCCAAGAACAGGGATGTGCATGGCTGATCACTGACTATGGCTTTTGATTAGTGAATTCAGATGCTTGGGAGACCAGATATGAGGCAGCTATTGTTTCAACCTGCTCTGCCCAAGGGCAGTGGTAGCCGTTGTTTCAGAAACTCATCTAGAAAGGGGCAGAGGCAGTGGAGACTTAATGATACTGTGCTTTCTCAGGGCTGTGGGGGACAGTTAGCTGAAGGGCTGCATTTGCTGGGCAGGCCAGGAAAGCTCAGCTTTGGAGAGCTGTCAGAGAAGCTCTTGGTGTTCTTCCTGATCCTCTTCCCCAGGGTACTTTGTAGTGGGTCTGCACCCCCTTCGTGGGTCCCTGGCCTATTTTGGCTTGGAAATACTGACTCAGGAAAGCCCTCTCCATTGTGTTCTGCTCCCAGAATTTGCCCTCCAGGCAAAAGCAACTTGATGCAACAAAAGGAGTGTAAAAATGTACAGAGGTGGACAGTTTGGGACAAAGACCTAACAGCTTTAAACACCTGGGAGAGGGAAGCCTGTCTCTTGGGAAACAGAGGGGACCACCAAACTCCTGTTAAGAGGGGAACTCCAAAATAGCTAACAAGCAAAAGCCCAGAAAAAGACAGAGACCCAGAAAGACACCTGGACACTGCGTTTACCTTGAGCAGACCTTCCTGATAGGAAGGCTGAAGGTCAAGAAAGTCTCTGTCTTATCACCAGCTGATTACAAAACCAAGAAACAGACTTCTCAGGAACTAAATCCCAGAGTTAACATTTTATTATATTAAATGTGCAAAAAATGAGTACAAAACAAACAAAGAAACAGGAAATGATGGCCCATCCAAAGGAAGAGGATAAAAATCCAGAAAACACCAGTGAAGAAGATGAGAATATGTACATTCAAAGCCTTTAAATAATGATCTTAAAAATGCTCAAGAAGAAGAAGGAAAATACTTACAAGAGAACTCAAGATTATCAGGAAAAACAATGAACAAGCAATATGAGAGTCTTAGAAAAGAGATAGATATTTTAAAAAGGAACCCTACAGAACCACTGGAATTGAAGACCACAATAAGTGAAATGAAAAATGCCCAGGAGGGTTTCAAGAGCAGAATGCAGCTGGCAGAAGAAAGAATCAGTAAACTTGAAGACAAGACACTTGAAATGAGTCAGGCTGAGGAGCATAAAGAAAAAAGAAATTTTAAAAGTGAAAATAGACTAAGACGTCTTTGGGACAGCATCAAGCACTCCAATATGTGTATTATGGAAGCTGCAGATGGAGAAGAAAGAGAGAAAGGGGCAGAAGGAATTGTCAAAGAAATAATGACAGGGAACTTCCCAAACTTAGCAAAACATGTGAATATGCACATCTAAGAAGCCCAGAGAACATCAAACAGGATAAAGATGAAGAAAAATATACCTTGTTGTATATTAATCATGCTATCAAAAGCAAAGGACAAGGAAAGAGTTCTGAAAGCTGCAAAAGCAATATGTTAGGTACAAGGCAGTCCCAATTAGACTGAGTTCTTATTTCTCATCAGAAAACACGGAGGGAAGAAGGCAGTGGGTTGAAATACTTAAAGTGCTAAAAGAAAATACCTGCCAGCCAAGGATTTCATTTCAGGCAAGGGTGTCTTTCAAAAATGAGGCAGAGATGAAGACATTTTCAGATAGACAAAAGCTGAGGGAGTTTATCACCAGTATACCTTCCTTACAAACAATGCTCAAGGGAGTTCTTCACAATGAAAGTATAATTAAAGTACAATTATAAAAATGTCTACTATCAATTGTAATAAATGTTCCACACCAGTGCTAGGTGTTGGTGGTGGGGTGCTGTATGGAAATCCTGTATTTTATGCATGATTGTTCTGTAAACCTATAACTTCTCTAATAAGATAAAATCCTAAGAGAGCTTATCCTAATAACTTAAGTATTTCAGTAAAAAAAAAAAGCATGACTCAACTATATGCTGTTTATAAAATGAGATTAAGAGATGACTCTAAATAAGGCCTCCAAAAGGACCTAGCCATACTCACACATCATTTACAGAAACAAGGCTGGGCCGTAGCATCCCGTTAAATACAAGGCCCATCAAACTCTGTCAAGTTCCTAGGCATCATCTTATCCTTTAAACGCAAACAGATTTCCACCACCACCAAACGCAGGCACACCTCAGACACTAAAGATGCATAACACTTATAAGGCTTATTCATGTTTTGGAGGTGTAACACATTCACATGTCTTACTCTCATTATTGTCCATATACAAAATTACATATACATCTCCTGCTTTCCACTGGGGAGAACCCCAACAATGTGTCTTAGAATTGGCACAGAAGGTCATTTCACAAGCCATGCCCCTTGTCCCACCAGTAATGGATCTTAAATTAGAGGACTTGGCTACCTCTGAATATGCCTCTTGGAGTCCTTAGACTAAGCATGGCAAATCCTGGCTGCTTATTGGGCTCTTCTAAAAAATGGAGGTGCTTACAGGGCCACAAGCAGTCAGTCTGTGCATGAAGATTCTCATAATGCCATGGGTAAGAGAGGATTCCCAGCAGGAGCTCAGCACAGCCACAAAAATATCACTGCTAAAATGGAAATGGTACCTATAGGGGAGGGCTAACCCTGAAAAACAGGGCCTTTCCAAATCACAAGAGAATGTGACTTTCCCATGTTCAGCTCTTTGCCCACAGATCTTAAGGCACTAGTTATGATACCCCCATTGCTCCCTCCTCTAGCCAAGTGGGGAGTCCCTTGGGACCAACTGTCTGACATGGAAAGGGAGTCGCTATATTTCACTGATGATAATGCTATCATTGTACACAATATAGCTTGCTGGAGGGCCACAGCTTATCACCTGGTCTCAAACATCACACTTACCCAAGGTGGCTGTTTGGGATCTGCAGAGTTGGCAGAGCTGGAAGCTGTCCAGTTAGCCCTCCAGGATGCTCTGAGCTGCCAATTGCCCAATCTCCAATCTTTACTGATTCTTGGGCAGTGGTCAAACAGCAGGCAGAGGGGTCTAGCCAATGGAAACAAAATAGTTTTCTTATAAAAGAAAGGCCTTTGTGGAGGCCTTCACATTTGGAAACAACTCACAGCTTCATCCATTTCCACACATGTTCGACTCTCCACACTGGAGCACATTGCAGATAAGTACCTAAAATTTATTCCTATACAGCATCTCCGGTAGGTTCCTTGAAGACTGCCCACTCAGGTACCCCTAAACTTCCCCTACCCACTGGTGGTCTGGGTCTGTAGCACCTCAGGCCTCAGAGGCGGCCACATTTGTTGTAAACAGCTTCTTCATGGATATGCAATTTTATACTAAGAATGCTACTTATGTATTGCAGTATGTTGTAAATTTGTATATTTAAAAAAATGTGTGGAGTGGGCATATAAAGAGGGAGTACCTCTAAGCCCATCACTGGCCAAAATAGTTACTAAAGCTGTGACTTGTGCTCCAAAACCAAACATTGGCATTCCATAGATGAGGTCACATTTCATGGGGTGGGGATAAACCCTTCTCCTATATCTATATTAATACTTAGGAACACTTCCATCACTGTCAGAGCTACTAGGAAGTGGATATTACAGCTTCAAAAACCAAGCGGTGGAACAGTCTGGGTCATCTTTAGAGATTAAAAAAAAAAGCTACATCTTGTACGTCTGGTAGATGCCAGTCACATTAAAGAATGACTGCCTTTGACTCTGCCATGAGTGCCCATTACCCATAAAAGGCACAACACTGGGGCTGGCAAACATGACATAGGGCAAGCTGTGAGAGAAAGCATTATGCAATCTCTCAGCAAGGAAAAAACAACCCAAGTCTGGCTGTCATGATACAAGTAGCAGCCCCAGAAGCTGGTCTGCACTGACTGGTGCAATGTCAATGTTCACCTTGGCTCTGGGTTTTACTATTTATGCTGGCTGCATGGGTCATAGGCTTACTTACTGACACACAAGGCCTCACCATGCAGGCCCAGGAATGCTCAAACAATATTCAGCTAATCTCAAAATTGCACTGAGGGATGGGACAGAGGAGATTTTGGTTGTCACTCCTTAACCACCTGTACCCAGCATGTCATGATGCATAGCTGATGACCCAAAGCTACCCAACCTATATATTAAATGGGTCCACTGGCACCAATGCACTAATGATTTTCAACCCAGGCATAACCTATGTAAGGTTCTCACACAACACCAATGGCCTCATGAGTAAAAACAAATTAAACCTGCATGGCTAATTGTCCTCTACCCCAGACTGCTGGACATACTATTCTAAGACAAGAGCTTAAATTGCAAAGGGGGCCTACAAAAAATTAACACCCAATTGGCATCTAAGTGTGTACAAAACATATTCTCCCTGTGAAGGGAAGTGTGGGGGGCCATGTGGGAACACACAGTTAAAGCCTTCGATAGGTACATCCTAGATGACCCCCTAAAAGTAATGGAGGTGTGTGATGACAACCATTTTACCAAAACCTACAGAGATCTAGTGAATAGAACTGCCCAATGGTATTTAAAAGTCCATGACAAAATTCCCTATTCTTTATGGATTGCTACCTGGGAGGGATACCACCTTGCCTTAGATGACATCACCCCAACCCATGAGTTTGCCGATGGATACCCAACCAAAGATCACCAACGAGGGTTACCCACACCTGCTCCTGTCATCCTGATGAACCAGAGTCATTCCTATGCTCGAGACAGCTGATAAGCCCAGTTGCTGTCTTGAGAAATGGAAAACAAACAACCACCACATCAGACTACTACCTGGCTAAAATGATAGACTGCTTAGCCATGATGCAATGCTTTTAGCTGTGAGTTGTACCCCCCACAATTGTAAAGCTGCCTTTCATTTTGCCACCTCCCTCCTGGTATGTTAAACATTGTATCTTTAATATCACACAGCAGGGATAACCTTCCAACATCTATAGGCCCACATGTTTGCCCTCAGTTCCTTTGCCTAAGTTTATGGTTCTCTATATGCTAATAAGGGCTAATGCAACAACAAATAGATTCCCTAGCCCAGATAGTCTTGGATAACCAACTGGCCTTAGATGAACTCTTAGCCAAAAAACAGGGTGTCTGCGCCATAAGAAACACATCCTGCTGCATATATATTAATAACTTAGGGCCATTCAAAATTAATTTACAAAAGATGGTTCAAGACATCAAGGTATTTCACAATATCACCAAAGTTATTTCAACAAATACCCCAGACCATAAAAATACCTCTGACATTTCCTCCCAGCTCTCCCCTGAAGGGGGGTGAGGAATGGCTATGCAAAGGCTTCCAGTCCTTGTTTTTACTATTTATTGACATTTTTATAATAACCAATATCCTCAGGTGCTTTAGGCACTGATTCAATCATGCTATCCCCTTGGCAATAAATACATAAGTCGCCCAAACTGCCACTGTCCTCCAAATGAATGATGCCAAGGCATCAATGGTTGTTATAACTATCAATATTTTTGTGTTTGTGTTTTTTTTTTAACAAATCAATTTTATTGACACATATTAATAAAGCATACAATTCATTCAAAGTGTACACTCAATGGTATTTGGTAGTTCTGCATTCATGTATAATGCTGCTATGAACATAGGTGTGCAGATGTCTATTTGTGTCACTGCTCTTAGTTCTTCTGGGTATATACCCAGTAGTGGTATTGCAGGATCACGTGGCAAATCTATATTCAGCTTCTTTAGGAACTGCCAAACAGCCCTCCACTGTGACTGTACCATTCTGCATTCCCACCAACAGTGAAGAAGTGTTCCTATCTCTCCACATCCTCTCCAACACTTGTAGGTCTCTGTCTTTTTAATAGTGGCCATTCTGATAGGTGTGAAATGATATCTTGTAGTTTTCATTTGCATTTCCCTAATCATTAGTGATGTTGAACATTTTTTCATGTGTTTTTTTGCCATTTGTATTTCTTCTTTGAACAAATGTCTATTCAAGTCTGACCCATTTTATAATTGGGTCATTTGTCTTTGTATTGTTGAGTTGTAACATCTCTTTATATATCATAGATATGAAATCCTTATTGGACATGTGATTTCCAAATATTTTTTCCCATTGAGTTGGCTTGCCTTTTCACTCTTTTGACAAAGTCCTGTGAGGTGCAAAAGTGTTTAATTTTGAAGAGGTCCCATTTATCTATTTTTTCTTTTGTTGCGTGTTCTTTGGGTATAAGGTTCAAACAACCACCACTAACCACAAAGTCTTTAAGAGGTTTCCCTAGCTTTTCTTCTAGTAGTTTTATTGTCCTGGCTTTATATTTAGGTCTTTGATCTATTTTGAGTTGATCTTGTATAGGGAGTGAGACAGGGGTCCTCTTTCATTTTTTTGGTTATGGATATCCAGTTCTCCCAGCACCATTTGTTGAAGAGACTGTTTTGTCCTGTTAACATTAACTTGGTAGGTTTGTCAAAAACCAGTGGGCCGTAAAGGTGAGGGTTTATTTCTGGACTCTCAACTCTATTCCACTGATTGATGTGTCTATCTTTATGCCAGTACCATGCTGCTTTGACCACTGTAGCTTTATAATGTTTCAAGATCAGGCAGTGAAATACCTCCCATGTTGCTCTTCTTTTTTATTTTTTTAAATTAACTCCTAGGTATTTGAGTCTTTTTGTTGCTATTGAAAATGGAATTTCCCCTATGATTTCCTCCTCAGATTGATCAATACTAGTGTACAAAATCATTACTGATTTTTGCGTGTTAATCTTATATCCTGCCATTTTACTGAACTCATTTATTAGCTCAAGTAATTTGTTGCAGACATTTCATAATTTTCTAAATATAGGATCATGTCACCCACAAATAGTAAGAGTTTTACTTCCTCATTTCCTGTTTGAATACCTTTAATTTTTTTCCTCTGGTCTAAATTGCTCTAGTTAGAATTTCTGGCACAATGTTGAATAAAAATGGTGACAGGGCATCCTTGTCTTGTTCCCAATCTTAGAGGGAAATCTTTCAACCTTTCCCCATTGAGTATGATATTGGCTGTGGGTTTTTCATACATGCCTTTTGTCATATTGAGGAATTTCCTTCTGTTTCTATCTTTTGAAATGTTTTTTATCAAAAAAGGATGCTGGATTTTGTTGAATGCCTTTTCTGTGTCGATTGAGATGATCATGTGGTTTTTTTCCTTTAGTTTGTTAATCTGGTGTGTTATGTTGATTCGTTTTCTAATGTTGAACCAGCCTTCCATACCAAGAATAAATCCCACTTGGTCATGATTCATAAGTTTTTTGATATGCTGCTGGATTCAATTTGCAAGTATTTTCTTGAGAATTTCTGCATCTATGTTCATTAGAGAGATTCTCCCCTTTCATTTCTGATTGTATTTATTTGCATCTTCTCTCTTTTTCTCTTTGTTAGTCTAACTAGGTGTATTAGTCAGCCAAAGGGGTGCTGATGCAAAATACCAGAAATCTGTTGGTTTTTATAAAGGCTATTTATTTGGGGTAGAAGCTTACAGTTACCAGGCCATAAAGAATAAGTTTCTTTCCTCACCAAAATCTGTTGCCACATGTTGGAGCAAGACAGCTGCCAACGTTTGCCAGGGTTCAGACTTCTTGGGTTCCTCTCTTCCCAGGGCTCTGTTTCTCTCTGATGTCAGCTCCTCTGTTTCCTCCACAAGGTCACCTGTAGACTATGAGGCTTTCTAGACTTAGCCTCTCTCCACAAGGCCAGCTGTGAACCATTAGGCAAACGGCTTGTTTCTTTTTCCAGAGCATTCTCTCCTTCCTCATGACCAAGGTCCTCTGTGTGTTTACTCCCCTGGGCTCCAGCATTAACACTCAGCTTCAGAACTCCAACATCAAAAACACTCCAACTCTGTCCTTTGCCATGTATTTTATCTTTGAGACCCCACCCACCAAGGGGCGGGGCTCAACACCTTACTGACGTGGCCCAATCAAATCCCTAATCATAACTTAATCATGCCAGATGAACAGACCAGTTTACAAGCATAATCCATTATCTATTTTTGGAATTCATAACGATATCAAACTGTCAAACTGTTACACTAGGGGTTTGCCAATTTTATTGATCTTCTCAAAGAACCAGCTTTTGGTTTTGTTGATTTTCTCTATTGTTTTTTTTTTGTTCTCAATTTCATTTATTTCTGCTCTAATCTTTATTATTTCTTTCCTTCTGCTTGCTTTGGGATTGGGGATTGGTTTGCTGTTCTTTTTCTAGTTTCTCTAGTTGTTCAGTTAAATCTTTGAGTTTAGCTCTTCCTTCTTTTTTAATATAGGCATTTAGGGGTATATCTGTCCCTCTCAAGACTGCCTTTGCTGTATCCTATGTTTTGATAAGTTGTGTTCTTGTTTTCATTTGTCTCAATATATTTACAGATTTCACTTGCAATTTCTTCTTTGACTGACTGATTATTTAGGAATGTGTTGTTTAGCCTCGACACATTTGCGAATTTACCTTTTTTCAGTCTATTATTGATTTCTAGTTTCATTACATTACGATCTGAGAAGGTACTTTTGTATAATTTCAATCTTTTTATATTTATTGAGAGCTGTGTTGTGGCCTAATATGGGGTCTATTCTGGAGAAAGATCCATGGGATCTCAAGAAGAATGTATAACTCACTGTGTTTGGATGCAACATTCTGTATATGTCTGTTAGGTCTAACTTGTTTATCATATTGTTCAAGTTCTCTGTTTCCTTGTTGATCTTCTGTCTAGTTGTTCTATCTAACGATGTAAGTGGTGTGTTGAAGTTTCCAACAATTATTGTAGAGATATCTGTTTCTCCCTTCAGTTTTACCAGAGTTTGTCTAATACATTTTGGGGCACCCTGGTTAGGTGCATAGGTATTTATGATTGTTATATCTTCCTGGTGGATTGTCCCTTTTATTAATATATAATGGTTTTTGGTATCTTATAACTTTTTTGCATTTAAAGTTTGTTTTGTCCAATATTAGTATAGCTATCCTTGCTCTTTTTTGGTTACTATTTGCATGGAGTATCTTTCTCCAACCTTTCACTTTTAGCCGGTTTGTATCCCTGGGTCTAAGGTGAGTCTCTTGTAAGCATCTCATGGATGGCTCATTTTTTTATCCATTCTGTCAGCCCATATCTTTTGATTGGGGAGTTTAATCCATTCACATTCAATGATATTACTGTAAATGAATTATTTACTTCCACCATTTTATTCTTTGGTTTTCATGTGTCATATTTTATTTTTGTCTATCTTTGTACTCTTTTGGTTATCCTTTCTGCTATTCTTTCTTCTATTCTCTCCTCCAAGCCTCTCAATCCTGTCTTTTTCCTTCAGGCTCTAAGGCTTCCTTTAATATTTCCTGGAAAGGCAGGTTCTTTTTTACAGACTCTCATAGTGTCTGTTTGTGAATAATTTAAACTCGCCTTCATATTTGTAGGACAATTTTGCTGGATACAGAATTCTAGGCTGGCAATTATTCTCTTTCAGTCTCCTAATTGTCTTCTAACCTCCATGGTTTCTGATGAGAAATCCACACTAAGTCTTATTGGGCATCCCTTGTATGTGATGATTTGGTTCTCCCTTGCTGCTATCAGAATTTTCTCTTTTTCTTTAACATTTGACATTCTGAGTAGTATGTGTCTTGGAGTAGGTCTATTTGGATTTATTCTCATTGGGGTACGGTGTGCTTCTTAGATATGTAAGTTCATTTCTTTCATGAGAGTTGGGAAATTTTTAGCTATTATTTCCTCAAATACTCTTTCTGCTCCTTTTCCCTTCTCTTCTTCTGGAACTCTGATGACATATATGTTGCTGCGTTTTGTGTTGTCATTCAACTCCCTGAGCCCCTGCTCGATTATTTCCATTTTTTTTCTCTCTCTGTTCTTTTCTTTCTTCAATTTCAGCTGTTCTGTCTTGGTATCACTTATTCTTTCTTCTATCATTTCGAGTCTGCTGCTGTATGCCTCTAATATATTTTTGATCTCACCTATTGTGTCTTTCCCATGAGCTCTGTTACTTTTCTATTCAGGATTTCAAATTCTTCTTTGTACTTGCTCAGTGTCTTCTTGATGTCATTTATCTCTTTAGCCATATTGTCTTTCAACTCAATTTGGTTTTGGAAATTTGTGCACATTTCATTAATTAGTTCTTTCAAATTCTATGTCTCTTCTGGGGCTTTAATATATTCCTTTTCTTGGGCCATGTCTTCCATTTTCTTGCTACAACTCATAATTTTTTGCTGATGTCTAGGCATTTGATTAGGATGTAGTTTACTCAGATGCTCAATTTCTCTCTCTTTTGTAGGGATTTAGTGGCAGGAGGCTGTGTGTTCCTGCTGCTCCTTGATTCATTGTTCAACCTGGATCATTAGGATTGTCCTTGCTAGTTACTTAAAACTGGGCTTTGGACCCAGTAATGGATTGCAGACTTGCTTTCTAGGGCCTTGGGGAGGGAGGCTATAAATGCCTGAAAAACCTCTCTTATTTATTTTTAATTTTTTCACATGCACTACTTTGGTCTGCCAGCAGATGGTGATCTTTGGCAGCCCTCTCAGTTCAATGCCTGGGTGTAGTGTGTTTGCTGTAATACAGACTGGGTCAATGTGATAGAAGTTCCTTTCTGGAGGCTAAGAGCCTTATAATTCAAACTTTCTCAGAGACAATTCTCCAGCCTCTTTTCCCAGGCAGGAAATAATTCCACTCCCCTCTGTGTCTTCAACAATCAGTCCAGGTTGGTAGAGGAGGTTGGGAGGGTGGGATTTCTTTAGTCCCTTGCCTATTCCCAAGGCAAACAATGGTACTGTCCCACCCAACTTCAAAGGGCTGGTGGGACATAGCAGAACAAATTTGTGGGTCAGAATTTGAGTCAGCCTTAGGCTGTGTCCCTCTCTCTCCCCTTTCCTGGGGCTATGGATTCCTGGGGCTTCCTTTGTCTGTAGCTGGCTCAGAGGCCTGAGAATTCTAAAGTGTCTTTAGTGTGGTGGAGAGTGCTGGCAGTAGCAGCAGCTGGTTTCAACTCACAGTTTTGCCATTGGGATTCCCCTCCCTTGTCCCTCTCTTTTCTGACAGTGTCCAGCCTTCGCCTCATGTTCTAAACCCTAGAAGATCCTTTTTATAGGCCATTTCAGGCTGTCTTCTAGCTATTTTTCTGGAGGAGATGAGAGTCCCATGTCTTTCTAGTCTGCCATCTTCCCAGAGGTTTCTCCTTTTTGTGTTTTTTATAAACTAATATTTAACAATCTGAAGAGGAAATCAAGAAAAATAAATTTCACTTACAATAGCAACTAAAATAATCCACTGTCTAGGAATGAATTTAAGCAAGGAGGTTATGGACATGGGAAACTCAAAACACAGCTTAAAGAAATCAAAGAGTGGAGCAGATGTAGCTCAGTGGTCAAGTGCCTGCTTCAGATGTATGAGGTCCTGGGTCAATCCCTGGCAACTCCTGAAAAAAA
>JAQZBX010011961.1:0-41912 GCA_029593785.1 Cabassous unicinctus
ATGGCAGAGAGAAGGGAGGGAGGGAGGGAGGGAGGAAGAAGGAAAAGAAATAAGGCTAAATGGGTCAGGAAATCCTTTCAATCTCACTCCAGGATTCAAAAATTTGAGGACTTCTAATCAGGGTTATTAGTGTTGGGTAGCAATCATTGTCAAACCTCAGGATGGAATTTCAAAAAAAAACACAAGAATCTACTATGTAAATCATAAAACAACAGAAGAGGATTTTAAAACTCCTTGGTAAGAGAGCTACAAACTTCTCTAATTGTTTATAAACTCAGAAGTCTTACAGAATTAGAAACAAAAAGACTGGAGAAGGTGGCTATATTAATTTGGCTACTAGTTTACAAAAGTTTGTGGCATTATGAGATTGCAAATACTGTTCTCTAAACTGACCAACAATTAAAAATATTAAAAGGTTAATACGAAAGGCTCTTAGAGTCTGAAGAGTATTTTGCAGTTCTGAGAAATATAAAGAATTAATCTATATTGATTTTTTGATATTTTAGTGTCTAGCATATATAGGTTTTTAAATATCTATAAATAGTACTGACCTGTCTACACTTTGTTTAAAAAAAACTATATTCTTTAAGTATCGATCCTTCAAATTGACAACGCATTATATTTTATCATTATGTAATATGCACTAAGAATAATATGCTAAATGCTGGCTGGAAACTGCAGATCCAAAGTAATTTTTCAAATGGAAATTAATTCAACAGTCTAGGGAAATACTATCACAAAACAATGCCCTGCTGAATCTCATTAAATCAATTTGGAAAGGCATATGGGTAGAAAGGTAAAAATAAATCAATAAGATTAAAAAGGAAGTATATTGCTTTTAAAAGAAGAGAGAGCAGAGTTAAAGTATCTGGTTGCTAAGTGGCAGGCTTTTAAGTAAGAAGTATTTGTCTTCCTTATAGGATACGGCAGTCTCAAGGACTAGAGCAAAATACTGTTTGCATACGGTCCAATTTATACAAACTACGTTTCCCTCAACAAGACCTCACTCCATCTTTAAAGAGGGAGAGGAGCCTTCACTGGAGGAGCTCATTGCCTAGCAACAAGATGCTAAGAAGGCGAGCAGTGTCCTCCCCAGAAAGCTCTCTCTCTTTCTCTCTTCCCCTACAGCACTGCAGTGACCTCCAGCACAGACTGTTGCCCTTGAGAAGACCACCTTAACAACCAGAAAGCTACAGAACAGTTTTGCTAGGATCACTACAAAGCCTAAGTGTCTTCTTCTGTTTTTAAACAGATATATATTGCTCACTCATCTGTACTTGGTACTGCGCAAAGGATTTTCACACACAAACATGCTTTTATTTCCGATAACCCCCTGGCTGTCATCCATGTTGTGTCGTCTGACTGACTTTCTGGCTAGCCAAGACCTAAATTCTGTTCTGTCTTACATGAGAGTGCAAAGAGTTTGCTGAGTAAAATTTATCTCTATCATCTTTGCTGTGGCCTCAAATGTTTCACCCCCATCCCTACCCTGCACTAGGCAGTGTAGCAAATCTTCTTTTATCCTCTTCTCCACAATTTGAAATAGTCTTCTCCTCCTACCCCTCACTCCCACTTCTTTGATAAATGTTCTAAGCATTTATTCTTTTCTCTTTGTAATTGGACCCCTACCAAGTACACAATGCTAGATGCTGGAGATACAATTAAGAGCCAGGCACAGTCCCCTTAGGAGCTCACAGGGCACCAGGAGTATATAGGAGAGGCACTTAATGACCAAGAAAATCAAGGAGCACCAGGGAAGGTGGCCTGGAGATGATACCTCTACCCTTATACCTGAAAAGCCTGAAGAAGTTAGTCTGGCAAAAGGGTGGGAGTTGTTGTGAAGGTGGGGTGGGATAAGGGTGGGGACAAGGACATTCTGGCAGAGAGAACAAAGGCATTGTCATGGGATCTGGAGCTGAGGCCTGGGGAATATGTTACCTTCTGTGCTGGTGATTTAATACTTCTAACTGTTCAATTATGAGTTAAATTGACTCAATAACTTTTTATTGCATCCTAAAATACAGCCAAAGACAGTTCACAAGTGTAGCATAAAAGCTGTTGCATTTCACCAATCTTTTATTCAAGCTACAGTTAATCAAAATGTGCCTCTTTATGTATCAAAACAGGACATCAGAACGTAGACTTCTTTCAAATACCTTATTCTTAATGACTTAGAACAATATAATGAAGTATTATTAAATAAACCTTTTGTTTAAATTGTAACTGCCTGAGAAAAATGGGAAATATTTTCTGAGAAAACTAGATACAACTCTTGCAAATGCCTGAACACCGTGGACTTACCTCCTCTTAGATGTAGGACTTATTTTTCTTTAAAGTAGCACAGTAGACAGAATCAATCGACTAGGCTTGATTGATTCTGATTTAAACGTGATTTAAATTTTGAAGGGGTGTTTCTGAAAACACTAGGCCTAAAATAGAGCTTCAGGCTCCTCTAATTACCTTTTCAGGACCATCTTCTCTGCCTCTCTGCTGCCCTCATGCGAATTAATAGAGAATAGCAGGACAGAAAATCCTGTCTAAATCTGCCATGTCTTCAGCGCTGAACTAAGAGAAGATGGGAGGCATGACGTGACAAGCACACGCCTTTCTCACTGATTCCAGGAATCAGGATTTGTTGTGACTCAATCACTGTGCAGATGGGTTTCTATTGACTAATATTTTCATGACGTTTCAGAGAGGAGAGTATTTCCAATATCAGAAGAGAGCTTAAAAAGCATATTTAGGCAATAGAAAGGATGAGGAAACAAGATTTAATTGGCTAATTAAGGCTCCAACTTGTTCAATTACAAAACAATTATTGCTCAGCCAGGAACTAAACCCTACTGTTGTTTTTTGTTTTTTGTTTTCCACCTTAGAAATATTACACCATTCTTTGCAAGTGGAATATTGTACATCAGGGACTCCATCTAAATCTCCCAGTCAACTAAAGCTAAATATACTTATTGCCTTTTAAAAAATATATCCATTTTTGCCAAGTTGTATTCCATACCAAATGTGAAAGAAAATTCCCATTCAGGAGCCAACTTTTCTAGAGTGCCTTTCAATCAAATATGCCAATCCTTTCTTCTTTATTCTGTACTTTGGAGATCATGGGGCTTCTCATAAACTCTTATATTACACCTTGGCAGATGATTCACAAATGGACACCCAGCTTCACTTGGATCCTAGACATTAAGCTTTGAATGGCTCACTACAGTCTCTAAATAAAAGCATAATTTCTCCTGTCCCCAAATCTGCTTCCTTCCTAATTTTCCTATTTTCTGGAGTCTCATCATTTTTCCAGGCTTAACATCTGAAAGTTATTTTTGAATCCCCTTTCCTCTTTATTCACTTGTCAATGCCAAAAACTTTGCCTTACACTTAGAGAATTGTTGGCAGTTCCTGGCGAAAAGTAGTCCTTTATAAAAATTTGTACAATGGGTGGGTGGGTGATTGGATAGAAAGATAGATATTAGACACAATCACAATTTTGAAAAATACTAAGAAGATAAGTAATGGAGATGGACTCTAATGCAGGATAGGGGCTCCAGGAGGGATAGGTTTCCATGATAAAGTGATTTTTAAGCTAATGTCTAAAAGACAAGAAATTGTTAATCAGGTGAAATGCAGGAGGAAAGTATTCAGATAGAGGGAATGTTTCTCTGCTCTGATTCATACATTCATGTCAACTGCCTGTTCCTCACAGAGACTGAAACAATGAAAACTCCATATGGAGAACTCCAACATACCCCACCCCCACCAGATAACCAGATCCATCAACTTCAACATTTTGCCACTTTTACTGTTTCCTTCCTTCCTCCCTCCCTTTCTCCCTCCCTCCCTCCCTTCCTTCCTACCTCCCTCTCTTCCTCGCCCTACTCCTCATCTGTCTATGTATCTATGTAGCTATCTTTCAATCTTTCTGTCTCTACCTCTATCTGTCTATCTCTCTCCATCCTCCTCTCTCTATTCATCTTTGTCTATCATCTATGTATCTATCTATTTTCTGAACATTTGAGGACATATTGCATACATATTATACTCCTTGTACACATAATATTTCCATGTACATTAAATACAACCAAAGATATTCACTTATGTAATCGCCTTAAGCGCAGTTATCACAGTCAAAAAAACTTAACATTGATGTAAAGCTTACAGTCTATATTCCAATTTTTTCTTACATCCCAATAATGTCCTTTTGAGTTTTTTCTCCTCCATTTTCCTCCAGTATTGTGTATTGCATTTAATTGTCATTTTCTCTTTAGTTTCATTTTCTTTTTCTTAAATTGTGGAAATATATATACATCATAAATCTTACCATCCAAACCATACCATTCAGTGGGATCAATCACATTCACAATGTTACATTATCCTCCTACCATCCATTACTAGAACTTTCTCTTCACCCCAAAAAGAAACCATATACTCATTTTTGCATTAACTCCTCATTGCCCCTGCCTCCCATCCCTGATAATCTGTACTCCATTTTCTGTCTCTATGAGCTTGCATATTCTGATATTTTCTTCATGGTTACCATGGGGCTTAAATTTAACATCCTAAATATATAAAAATCTCACTTGCTTTGATGTCAACTTACGTTCAAGAGCATATTTAAACTATGTTTATATACACCTCCATCCTCTCCCACCTATATGTAGTTCTGGACACAAATTACAGATATATACATTATGAGTCCAAAACAATTGCTTTTTCATTACATTTTATGCATTTTCATTTTACATCCTGTAGGAAGTAAAAAGTGGAATTACAACTAAAAAATACAGTAGTTCTAGTATTTGTATTTACCCATCTTTACTGGAGATCTTTATTTCTTCTTTGATTTCTGTCAATTGTCTAGTGTACTTTCCTTTCAACCTGCAGAACTCCCTTTAGCATTTCTTATAGGGCTGGTTAGTGGTGACAAACTCCCTTGGCTTTGGTTTATCTAAGAATGTCTTAAACGCTCTCTCATTTTTGCAAAACAATTTTGTCAGATACAGAAGTCTTGATTCGTAATTTTTTGCTTTCAGCACTTTAAATATATCTTCCCATCATCTTCTTGACTCCACAGTTTCTGATGAAAAATCAGTACTTATTCTTTTTGGGGCTCCCTTGTATGTGACCTGTCTCTTCTCCCTTGCAGCTGTCAGAATTCTCTATCTTTGGCATTCAACAAGTTGACTGTAACTGTTACAGGGTGGACCTATTTAGGTTTATTCTGTTTGGAATTTCTTGAGCATCTTAAATGTGTATATTCATGTTTTTTGTTAAATTTGGGAGATTTTCAGCCATTATTTCTTTGAATATTCTCTCAGCCACTGTCTCTCTTTCTTTTCCTTCTAGGACTCCCACAATGTAAATATTGGTATGCTTGGTAGTTTCCCAAGGTTTCTCAGGCTCTATTTATTTTTCTTCTTTCCACTTTCTGCTCCTCAAAGTGGATGACATAACTTCTCTTATCTTCAAGTTCACTTATTCTTTCTTCTTCCAGCTCTAATCTGCTGTTAAATCCCCCTAGGGAATTTTTAATTTCTGTTAATGTGGTATTTGGCAATGTTTGGGTCTTTTTCATAATTTCCACTTCTACCTCTATATTGATACTCTATTTGTGTTCATCAATCATTTTTCTGATTCCCTTTACTTCTCTGCCCATATTATCCTTAGTTCTTTGAGCAAATTTAGGACCATTTTTAAAAAGTCTTTGTCTGGAATGTCCCATATCTAATCCTCCTCATTGATGGTTTCTAATGCTTTATCCTTCTATTTTGCCAGGGCCATCGCTTCCTATTTCTTTTATGTTTTGTAATCTTTTCTGAAACATGATATTTCAAGGTGTTATCGCTGTTCCTTAAGCTTGTATCCAGCTAGTGTTATGACAGAGTTTTCCTTGAATGCCATGAGCTAACAAAATGATGATGATGATGATGATGATGAAGGAGGAGGTAGGGAGGAGCAGGGGGAGGGAAGGAAGGAGGTAGGGAGGGATAGCAGGAGGAAACCCCTTTCCGGGTCTTTTGTGAGCATGTTTTCCTTCAGGGCTTATCCTTACAATGAGTTTAGAGAATAACTCCAGGCCAGAGTAAGGGACCTTTCTGCACCTACATCTTGTTTTGGGCATGCACCTTTGACCCTAGGAATTGCCCCATTTACATGTATAAGAATGTTCCCTCTTCCCTAGGAAACAGTTTCCTCATGGTTCTGAGCACTATACCCTGTGTCCTATAGCCAGCAATCCCTTGCCAGCCAGCCACTTCACTGCTCTCTCACAGCACTCTGTAGGAGAGCTGTCTGAGTTGCATTCTAAAATCAGGGCAAGTTCTGGGACAGCAAGTTCCTCAGGCCACCACCAGACAGACTGGACCAGACATACATGTTCTCAGTATGTGTACAAGGGCTACACTCTCTCTGGATCTGGTACCAGGTATCCCCACTGGGAGCACAGGCAGGTTCAGCACTGTTCTGGTGAGGGAGTAAAGGAGGAGCCAGCCAGGGCACCATGAGATCCTATCACTTTTAAGTCCCTTTTTCTTGTTACTTGCCCTGTTACTGCAGTCCTTTAACTGTGTTCTAGAGCTTTGAGAAACATATTTCTACCAGTTCTGGCCAGTTGTTCAAAGCTTCTATGGTGAGATGGAGCCCTGAAGATTCTCACTTCACCAACTGTATCAGGGCCAGGCTCTCCTCTTCCATGGGAGAGTTTTAACCAGGGAAGTCACACATTTTGATTTGAGCTCAATAAAATACAGTAAAACCCCTCCATAACTCAATGTATGTGGCCCCAAATTTTTAATTACAATAAAGTGTGGTGTCTTGTTCTGGCAAGTTTCATGAATTGATCTATATGAGCCTACACAGCTAATAGGTTGTGGATTTTGGGGTGTCCATCTAAGCCGTTCAAATTCTTCCAAGTTCAGATCTGAGTCCCAACCTCAGCTTGGCACCACCTAATGACAGTTGTGTACTCCAGGTTAAATATTGATGCAGATGATTCAGCCTGCTATGGCTGGCTGGATTTCCAAGATAGTAACAGCAATATCTGGAATCTTCTATTTTGCTGCTGTTGTCTAGGAAAATTTGAACAGGGGAACACTGGGTAAGTGGAAATTCTTCATCTGCTTCCCACTATAGAAATGCCTGAAATTTCCTCATAGAGCTTTCCCTTCCCCTCTTTGGACTCCTTCCCAACTCCAGCAGAAGATGAGAACAGTAACCCACCCATTTGAGAATGGGGGCAGGATGGAGAACCATAAGCAATCATGACTCACATTATATCCAAACTCCCTTAAACACTTTGTGGTTGTCATAGGCTTTTATGGTAACACTCCAGCTGTTATGTGGAAAATGGATTGTAGGTAGGAAGAGAGGTTATTTAGTTAGCAAATCATTAGGAGGCAACTGCATTATCTCAAATGAGAAATGATGGTTGCTTAGACTAAGCTGGCAGCAGCAGAAATGGAGGTAAGATATTTTAGATATTTAAGATAAGATATTAAAGATTTAAGATATTTGGAAAGCACAATCAGTTTAACTTAGTGTTTGATTGGATGCTGGAAAGTAGGGGAGGAAAATGTCAAGAAATACCTGTGATTGCCCAGGTTTCTAACGTGAAACGGTTCAGCTGTAAGAAGATATGAACTTGGGATGCACATGACAATATAGATGAAACTTGAGGCTATTAGGTTGAGCCAAATAAGTCAGACACAAAAGGATGAATATTGCATGGTCTCACTGATATGAACTAAATACAATAGTACTTTTGGAGTATAGGTTAGTAGGAGACAGAATGTGGTTTGAGAAGGGAGAGTTGATGCTGAACGTATATAGAATGCTTACTAAAGTTCTTTGTAAATATGTGGAAATGGATAGAGTTAATGGTAATATATTAAAATGAGTATAACTAACACTGTTGATTTATAAATGTGATTTTTGCTGAAAGGGGTAGTCTAGGGAAGTTAATGTTAATTGAAAGATAGCTAGAGGATAATCTAGAGACTGTATAATACAGTGATTTCGGTGGTAGATGAGGACTGTGGTTAATAATACAAATACAAGAATGTTCTTCTATTATAAAGTGTTAAGAATATGGTGATACATAGGAGAAGTACAACTAATATAACTTAAAGACTATAGTTAACAGTAATACTTTTCTGTAATATTTTCATAGCAAAGGCAAAGAAGGTACTATATCAATGCTAAGGCTCAAAAAAAAAGAATATGGGATTCAGTTTATGAGATGTGAATATGATCAAGCATTTTTTTTCATTTTTTTTATTAACATGGAGACCTTGGTCATGTCATTTAACCAATCTGGCTCATATATTAATCGTTCAGAACACCGGAGGAACAATTGAGTGTGCTTTTAGGATTAAATAAGATAAATATGCCTGGACAGGATTTTTTAAAGTAATGCTTCCATAATTTGTTAAGCTGCCTTTTGTCTGTTATTTTACTTTCTGAAGCTGAAATAAAGTTTATTAAATAACAAAAGTTCAGCAGTGAAGTAAAATGGACTAGTTTAGGGGAAATTTTGATTTTAAGATGGGACAGACTTGAGCATATTGACAGGACATAATTAATAGTGAGGGAAGAGGTAATGATAAAGGATAGAGGACATGCACTGGGTGTAAAGTTCTTGAGGAAGTGAGAAGGATGGCATTGAGCGTAGAGAAGAGATTGGCCTTCAGTTGGAGGAGGAATGGTTCCATTGTGATTATAGGAAGAGAAGAGTGGTGTAGATGAAGGGAGTGTCATAGATTTGGTGGTTGGCATTCAGAACCTTCCTGCGAGATGACTTCTATTGATTCTTTACAGTGCCTTTCATTCTCAATACCCTCAACACTGGATTTAGAATATTGTGTAATTTTCTAATTGGTCACCTTGCATCTGGACTCCTTTTTCTCCAGACAATTCAGCATTGTTTGGCAAATTACACATTGTAAAGAACTACTCCAGTAATGTCACTTTTCTACTTATGCATCTTCAATGACTACAGAGAAGGGAACTGGATAATAAGAGCTAGAAACTCAGGCCAAAATAGTCAAAATAGACTTGGCCTTAGCTCAGCTTTTATTCTTCTCAAGCTCTTCACCCTTCTGTCCCTGTCTACCCACATTTTTTTTCATTATACATCCTGGCTTCCCTGAGCTGTTGCCACTTAAGTCCTGACATATCATCAATCATCAAGGTCAATTTAATTCCTATTTCCTCCATAACTTCCCCTGATGACTCTCAATATATACACAGGGAAGCCTTGCAATGTCCATTTAGTTCTTTTCATGTACTTACTTATATTGCAAATGAAAATATCATGGGTATTACCTACTCTACCCAAAGACTTCAAAGAGAGGGATGAAATTTCTATTGATTGCTACACCTAAGAGAAAATAGCAGAGTACTTGCATTTTACACACACACACACACACACACATAGCACAACACTGGTACATCAACTGGTTAACTGATTGAAAAGTTGGGACATAGACAGTTTCTTTTCTGGCTTGTGTAACAATTTGAGTAATTTTTATTTTAATATATTGCAATCACCATAGAGAAGGGAAAACATGAAACAAAAAAAAGTGGTGTTCAAGAAGTTATCTGTGCAATGACATTGCTCTAAAACTCATAGTCATGTTTCTACAGGAATGTTCAATGACTATTTCTTAGTTAAAATGTGCTCAAAATAACCTTTCTCAGAAAGCCAGAAGAATTTAGTCTAGTCCTAATTTAATTGTTTGACCTTGGGCAAGTCACTTCCCTTCTGGGTCTCAGAGACCTCATTTGTGGTGGTTACACATTCATTTGCAGTAAGATAGACAGGCCTATGTATTATCAGTAGAAAGAATGTGCTTTAAGATCTGACACTATGTGTGAAAGTAACTCTTCCCACAAACACAAAAAAAGTTAATGCCTCTATCATTAGACAACAAATAATGACTCTTGTAACAATAATAGTTAGCTCATCCCTGCCAGTTGTAGCAATTTCTGTGTAAATTAAGTAGTTACCATCTTAGAGAATTTATTGGAAAGAGGCATAGCTTTCAATATAAAGAATTAAGACTCAGTTTATAGATTGAATGAATGAATGAAAAGAGCTAGACTCTATTCATTAATAAATATTTACTGAAGCAAAGACTAGGATTAGTGATTCTGTAGTTAGAAATTAAAACCCTGGGCCAAGGCAGCTTTGCCCCAGCTCAGACAGTCTGTGGCACATGGAAGCAGATCAGTAGCACCTGAAGGAAGGGGAATAGAGACTAGAATGAAAGTCATTGTCATGGTGTGGTAGGCACAATAATGGCCCTTCAAAGATGTCCACATCCTAATTCCCAGAACCTGTGAATATGTTACCTTACATTGCAAAAGGGACTTTACAGATGTGATTAAGTTAAAACATTCTTCCTATTAGTGCATGGCTTAATTGCATAACTAGATGTGGAATCCATGTTAAAGACTCCTTTGGTCTCCAAATACAGAAGAGAATATTTATTTTACCTTCTTCACTTAAACCACTAAAAATAAGCATTGTTAAATATTAGCTGCTGAGAGATTCCATATAACCTAACGCCTGAAGATGGAGGCTTCTCTTATTTCTGTAAAGCAGGGGATATTATTCTAGGACCCATCCATGAATCAGTAGCAAGTGAGCAGAGGTGCTTCAATTCCCTTGTAACTGCAAGAAAATGTATGTTTGTGTGTGTGTGTATATTATTTTGGATATAGGGTCCATAAATGCTATCAGTGTTTATAGGGATTTGTAGAGAACTACCATCTTTCTCTAGGCTAATTCCAGCAAGTCAAAGGTTAGGCTTTCAGATTTCCAATTCTTATCCCAATTACACCATGCCAGTTATATCAGAATGAAATCATTTCATCTTTGAATGCTATCAATTTTCACTCTATAAAACAGGGCTAATGATTATTCCTTCATTCCCTGTATTATTCAGTGTCCCACTTAAAGACAGATGGTGGGAGTAAATACCCCAATTCATGCCAGAGCACTCCATCAGCTGAAACTAACTATAAGCCAAAGAACAGGGCTGCCTATTGAAGTACTCTGTATAGCTCAGCCTCCTATGGCAAAAAGAAGAGTAGAGAAAGATGGAGGGAGCAGGAGAGGCAGAGAGCAAAAGGAGGCTATCTGGCAATATCCTCATGTATGAATACCTTAAAGCTAAATATATTAAATATATTAAAGCGTGGTCTTTACACTTGCTCTTCCCCCTGCCTTGCTCATTCTCTCACCTTCTTTAGGTTCTTGCTCAGATGTCACCTCTTTCATGAGACCTTCCCTCATCACCCTATTTGAAGTAGCAACCTGCCTCACCCCTACCCCTGACTCTCTCTATCCCCCTTTCCTTCTGTGTTTGACCATAACAATATCACCATTAGATATGGTGTGTATATCATTTACTTATTCTATTGTCAGCCTCTCCCCAATAGACCATAAGTTCCAAGAGAGCAGGAAAGATTTTGTTAAATAAGATGATCCACTTAAACCAATTGCGAATAAGTACTCCATAAAGTATATCTATTATGAGCATAGTGTATGCTCAATATTTGTTAAACAAATGAATGACTATAGTATGATATGAAAGCCTGAAATCCATACAAGGTGGAATTTTCCCATGTCCTTGTTTAGTGATCTATGTGGATCATTAATGTGAACCAGAAAAGAAATCATGGTTAAGTCAAACTACTTGGATCAAATCCACCCCTTACTGCCTATGTGATCTTAGACAGGTATTTTCCTCTCTACCCCTGACTTGCTTCATCTGTCTAATATACAGAGCAGAGAGCTTGGAGCATAAAATGGATCAATATCACTAAGTATTATAGACACTAACAGCCAAGCTTAAAAAAAAAAGAGATCTCAAATAAATATAAGACTACATCCCAAGTGCCTAGCAGAATAACTATTTAATATATTTGCAATGTAGTATGTGCTGAATCTAAATACCTTGAGGCAGTTTATTCCATAATGAAACTGATTTGTGGAAGAAAGCATGTGTATTTTTTAAAAATGTATTTCTTCTAATGCATTATCTGCATATAATGAAGGATTAAGAGTATGGGAAATCATTAAAGTGGATATTGTGGGTCAACTTGTATCCTTTGAAAAGATATGTTGAAATCTTAGCCCCCATTCCATCAGAATATGACCTTATTTATACACAGGGTCTTTGAAGATGTGATTCCCCAAAGTGAGGCAAAACTGGATTAGGGTGAGCCCTAATCCAATATGACTTGTGTCCTTATAAGGAAATTGGACACAGACACAGACAAACATTGGAGAGAAGACCTTGTGAAAATGTAACAGACAGTTATTGACGTGCTGCTTCTACAAGCCGAGGAACACCGAGGATTACTGACAAACACAAGCTAGAAGAGACAGGAAGGCTTCCTCCCTACAAGGTTCAGCGTGAGCATGGAAGCCACTGGAGAAAAAAACAACAACAACAAAAAAACAACAAACAGTTTTCTTTAATTGGTCAGGCTCACAGACATTCACAAATTTTAGGAATTTAGTTTGCATGCTTATAAATGAAGAGCTATAATTAATAGTTTCAAAGCTTCTCATTGCCAAGGCCTTTTTATTTCAAGATAAGGATAAACCATAGCCTTTAAGGAGAAAGTTATTTCAAAACAAGCAATGTTCCAAAGAGGTGGAATTTAACTTCAGAATCCTTTTATGTGTTTGTTAAAAGTAATCCTCAAAGCAGCTGTTATTAAAACTTTCTACTTTCTGTCATCTAGTGTTATTTCACAATCATTAATAATTAATCATAAGTCTGTGATTCATTCTTGTACCCTCTAAAAATAGTATACCACGAATAGGCTTAGAGCCTTAGCAACAGAATATTGAGTACTCTATCAGCCTAACCTCAGACAGATCTATCTCAGAATTGATAAATTGGAAGGAAGGCATTTCATGGCAAAGTCCAATAACGTGTTTTCCCTATTTACAGCAATTTCACTCATCTCACTAAAAGCCTCAACATTTCTTCTGTTCTCTTTGCACATGGGTGCAACAAAACATGTGCAACCATTTTAGGATCCTGGAGATAGAAACCGTCAGAGAGGAAGCCTAACAAACCAGCACCAACCTGGTTGGCTACCTAATGGGCATTTCTGATGTCCACTACGTGACAGATACTTAACGAGTTCTGATGAATGGGAAAATAGTACATTACTGCACCTAATCATTTTTTATTTTAATTTAATTTGTTTACTAAACAGTGTCTTTGCACTGCTTTACACACTTTACAATTATGAAGTCATTTAATCTTTATAACCCTATGAGAAAACTGATACAGAGGCTAAGGCCCATAAGGGTAAGTGAAAAAGCATGATAAACGTTCATGCAGCTGGGATCCTGAATCCTAAAGCTTAAACCTTAGCAGTCCATCAAACCAGCAAACTGCAGATCTGGTAAATCTTTACATATTCTTGGCTTAATGGCAGGACAAATGTGGGGACTGGAGGGGTGTGTGTATTGTGTTCCTTACCTTAGTATTCAAAATATTCAATTCACCAAGTAATATCCTATGTATGGATTTCAATAAGGTGAAATAACCAGAGGGTATAAGATATTAACATTAAGTGTGTATTTATTTCATACCCCAGTACAAAGTAGCAGAGGCAACAAATAAAGGTCCTTGACACCTTGCAATAGGTAACCCTTGGCTCACCTAAGATCAGAAAACAGCATATCCTTTTTTTTCCCGACAAAACACACTTTATTTCTTAGATAAGTAGATAGATGATGATGTAGATAGAAAGATAGATAGATAGATAGATATCCCTACTTCCTCATTCTACCTAATTTCCTCTTCCATTCTTTCTCTTCTCCAAACTAAGTAACACCAAGCCTGAGCCCATGAATATTTCTCTAGACCTACAGATCTACCACAGTGCCACAAACCACATGTGGCTACATAATCTAAGCATAATAAAATTAAAATAAAGTTAAAAATGTAGTTCCTCATTCCATAGCCATTTGTGGCATAATGGATGGCACAGATATGGAAGACAATCATCATCACAGAAAATTCTGCTCTAGAGCAAAGTGGGAGCCACTGCCAGTCATGTCCCCTGAAAGTGCTGCTAAGTCATCTTTTCTAAGTTACTTTATTTTTGTGTCATCACAGAGCTACACATTTAAGTTTAAGTGAACCATCTACTATAAACATCGAAATTATTTGTCAATGTTTACTTTATCAAGCACTTCCTTCAGTCTGCCAACTTGCTCTGATCAAAATCATTGGAAAGATTCCATTAATTTCTCTTGTCCTTTTTTTACATGACATTCATCCAAGAAGCAAGAAGAAACATTAATATATATAAAAAATTTTTCATAGAAAATACAGTCACATGGCTTATTCTTTTCTTTACCTTAAAGTTTCATCTCAATTCATGCATATTACTAGGAGAAGATCATCTTTACTGCATTGTTTTCTATCCCAGGATGGATTCACCTCACCATATCTCAGAAATGTATCCAAATGAATGCAAATTTTTCTTCATTTAATTAATATTATGCCACTGGTGTTTTAGTTTCCTGGGCTGCTTAAGAAAATACCATGAAATAGGTCAGATTAAAAAATGGGATTTTATTTGCTTATAGTTTGAGGCTGGGAAAAAGTCCAAATCAATGTGTCATCAAAGTGGTGCTTTCTTCCTGAAGATTGTGGTGTTCAGAGGCTGACTGCTGGCAGTTTTTGGTTTTAGCTTGTCACATGGCAAGGCATATGGTAGCATCTCATGGTCTATCCCTTCTCTTCTGGGTTCCATTAATGTTCAGCTTCTTATTTCCTGTGGCTTTATCTCTCTGTCTGAATTTCATTCTGCTTATAATGGACTCCAATAATAGAATTAAGACCCATCTTGATTGGGGTGGGCTACACCGTAACTGAAGTAACCTCATCAAAAGGTCCTTGGGGAGTGGAGGTAGCTCAAGTGGTTGAGTGCCTGCTTCCCATATATGAGGTGCTGGGTTTGATCCCTGATACCTCCTAAAAACAAACAAACAAACAAACAAGAAAACTACTTCTTACTGGGAAACAGATATAGCTCAGTGGTTGAGTACCTGCTTCCCATGTATGAGGTCCTGGGTTCAATCCCCAGTACCTAAATAAAAATGAAAAAAAAAAAAAGATCCTACTTACAATGGGTTCATACCTTCAGGAATGGATTAAATTTAAGAACATGTTTTTCTGGGGTACATGCAGCTTCAAACCACCACACTCCACCTTCTGGACCCCAAAAAAACATGTTTTTTCTATAAGCAAAATTTCATCACATTATCTCAAAAGGCTTAAGTCATTACGAAATAATGCTTTAGTACAGTCTCATCAAAATCAGTTATGGATGTAGTCTGTCCTGAGGCATAGTTCACCTTCATCTGTGGACTTGCGAAACCTAGAGAACAAGTTATCTGCTTCCAATATGCAATAGAGGTACAGCCATAGGATAAATATTCCCATTCCAATAGGTAGAAATTGGAAGGAAAACAGGGGTCACAAGTTCCAAAGAATTCTGAAACCCAGCAGGGTGAACTCCATTAGATTTCAAAGTCTCAGAGTCATCTACTCAATGTTTTGCCCTCTGGACTTGGTGGACCGGCAGTCCCACTCCTTCCAAGTGCTTTCACAGTAGCCATACTCTCCCCAAACACCAGGATGAAGGCTCCACCCTTTCTGAGCATTGAGATGGTGGCCAGGCTTTCCATGAATGCGGGACATAAGTCCCATCATTCTGAGCACTGGGGTAGCAGCACTCTTACTGAACAATGGAATGGGAAGACTCGCCCCCTCCACGCGCAGGAGGGACCAGCTTTTTCCACATACATGAATGGGTCCATTCTATTGGCCCAAGGAGATGTCTTTGGTACAGACCTCAGCTTCCATGGTTCTGCTCTTGAAGCCAATCTTCCTTCAATTTGTCCCTTTTAGTCCAGGCTGGCAGAGGTTGCGCTTATACAAATCTTGTAAAAAATCTTGTCAGCTTTGCATGTAGTTCACAGAGGTCTAAACCATCAGACAATAGAGCCTTCCATAGATCTTTCCTACATAACTGCCCTTCAAATCCTGACTTCCCTTATGGCCGAACGGTTCCATATTCAATTAAACCCTCACATGGAGCACTATTCTCTGGGGATTACTTTCTGGAAGCTCAGAATTTTCTAAACCATCAATTTCTGGTTTCTTTGTGCCCAGGAGTTCACTTCTCAGCTTATTCTTTTCCTCTCACATTCTACTATAAGCTGCAAGGGGAAACCAGGCTGCACTTTCCACACTTAGCTTGGAAATCTCCACAGCTAAATATCCAAGTTCATCACTTTCAAGTTCTGTCTTCCATCCAATATCAGAACTCAATTTCACCAAGTTCTCTGCCACTTTAAAATAAGTATCTCCCTTTCAACAGTTTCCAAAGATACATTCGGCATTTCCTTCTATGTCTCATTGGAAATAACTTTAGCATCCATATTTCTACCAACTGTCTCTTCAAAGCAATCTAAGATTTTTCTATCAGGCACCTTACAATTCTTCCAGCCTCTACTCATTACCTAATTCCAAACTCTTTCCACATTTTTTTTTGGTATTTTCAACAGTAGCACCCCACTCTTGGTACCAAAATCTGTTGTAGTTTCCAGGGCTGCTTAAGCAAATACCATGAAATGGGTTGAGTTAAACAACAGGTTGCAACAAACCTTCAATTTGTAAAAAACACAATTATCTGTGAAGAACACTAAAGCAAAGTGCAATTATAAAAGGTATGCCTGTATAAGAGATATTAGTATAAAGGTAATCACCAGGGAAAAAAAATAAAACTTTCCTAAATACCAAAAGGAATACCCCCTCCCAAAAAAGCAAAGGAAAGAAGCCACATGGAGAAACATAGTAACTATAACAATATACATAGCAAATATAAAAAAATAATATGACAGAGACCAAATATGTTAGTCATATCAATATATGTATAAATGTGTTTTACTTACCTATTAAAGAGATTTTCAGATTGGCTAACAAAGTAAAACCCATCTTTATGCTATATACTAAAGACACATTAAAACAAAGTAATTCAGAAAAAGTTAAAAATAAAGGGATGGACAAAATTATATCATGCAAATATAAACAATAAAAAGGCAAGGTTGGTGATGTTGATATCAGAAAGGTACACATCACACCAAAAAAACTTAAGTGACACAAAGAAGGATGCATTAAAATGATAAAGGTCAAAATTTATAATGACGATAATGTTTTTAAATATCCATGAATCAAATAGCACTAGAAACATCTTTATAAAGCAGGAACTCTAGGAGATGCAAGGAGAAATGGACAAAAACAAAATAATATGAGACTTTAATGTATCATTTCCAGACCAGGAAAATAAGTAGATAAAAAACAAGGAAGGACATGTGGCTCTTTCTGTCCTTCTACTTGAACCTATAATTAGTACTAGAGTTGGTAGGTGTACATCCAAGAGACTTAAATCTTTGGGCTGTCCATGTGCCAACTGGGCCCTGAGTCTCAACAGAGTTACGACACCTACTCTCTAGTCCATTGGTCTCACCCAGGACAACTAACAAGGAGGTGATGATGGACAACCACCATACCAAGGAACCAAGAGAGTCTACAACTGCAAGCAAGAAAGTCCCATCTATTGGCCCTATGGGATTGAAGCCCCCTCTCAATTAGAGGCGGAGTGGACATCACCATCCCAGAATCCTCACGATTGGGGAATGAACTATGGACTAAAGTAGACTTACTGGTATTCTACTATAGATTTATTGTGATTCTAGCAATGAAAAAATCTATATCATTGATGTGGATGCAGTGGCCACTGGAGGTTCTGAGGGTGGCAAGAGGGAAAAATAGGTATAATTTGAAGGCATTTTTGGGAATTGGGAATTGTTCTGAATGACATTGCAATGGCAGATACAGGCCATTATATATCTTGTCATGACTTACAAAATTGTGCAGGAGAGAGTGTAAACTACAATGTAAACTGTAATCCATGCTTAGCGGCAATGCTCCAAGATGTGTTCATCAATTGCAATGAATGTACCACACTAATGAGGAATGTTGTTAATGTAGGAAAGTGTGGGAGATGTGAGGAGTTGAGCATGTGGGAATCGCCTATATTTTTTATGTAACGTTTATGTAATCTAAGTATCTTTAAAAAAATTAAAATAAAAAAGAGCGCACAACAATAAAATGCAAAACTTTTAAAGCAATTTAATAAAGCTTAAATATATATGATTTAAAAAAAGGAAGGATATAAAACATTTTATCAACCTAATGAATAAAGCAGACCTTATGAATATGTATTGAATTTTATCACCAATATTAATATTACTTAACACACCTTCTTCTCAAGGTCATAAAGAATATTCACATAAATTGATCATATATCACATAGAAATCCTCAGTAGTTTCCATAAAGTAGAAATAATTCAAACTTTCTCTGGTCATAATACAACAGAGATAGAAATTAATAACAAAATCAAAAAACAAAATGTCTTTTCAAGCTGAAAATATAAAAACTCTCTACCAAACTCTTTGGTAAAAGAGCAACTACTAAATGAAATTTCAGAATTTCTTTAAAAAATAATGATAATCGTGACAATACATATCAGAATATATGAGATTTAATCAAAGCTGTGATCACCGGGAAATTCATAGCCTGAAGTACTTATATGCAAAAAATAAAAAAATAAATAGAAGCTAATTAAAATCTCAACTCAAATGCTGTGAAAAAATATGTAAACCACAAAAAAGCATGCAAAAGGAAATGTTAAAGATAAGGGCAAAGTTAATTATTAGAGAACAAAAGCATTAGAATTCATCAATCATAATGTTGGTTCTTTGAAGGAAACATCACTTGCTAATATATTTAGGGAAAAAAGAGGGGATGCGTAAATACACACAATAAGAAATAACCACTGAAACAGAGTGATTTAAAATATTTTAAAACACTCTTCTACACAACTCTATGCAAAAATAGAGAAAATAGTTATTTCCTAGGAAAATTCAGTTCATCAAAATTTATCCCATTAACTAAAGGTAGCTCAAGTACTAATTTCCAACAGAAAAAAATTAGAAAAAATATTTAAAAATTACCTCATTAAAAAGGCAACAGGTCTAGATAGCTTCACATGGGAATTCTACCAAACCTTCAAAGACCAGGTAGTCCTAACACTACTTAAATTGTTCCAGAGTATAAAAAAAAGAAAGAAAACTTCCTAATTACATTTTATGAAGTATAACATTGCGTTGCTGACTAAACCTAAAGGAAAAAAAAAAAACCCAGTTAATTATTCCTCACCCCCAAATGTAAGACATTCGACTTCCCGGATCCCAGAGGCTTGAAAGAGGATGAGGATGGGAACCACCTGAGGTCAGCTCTCACAGGCACTAGGGTTCTAGGTTGCTCTGATTTCCCTCTTAGGAATACCTGTGCAAGGTTTGAGTTGTTGCAGGAGTAGGGCCTGGCATTGCTTTGCCTCAAAGCAAATAGAGTAGAGCTCTTATTTTTCCCTCTCATAGCCAGGCTGAACTGCCTTTTGCCCCAAGTCAAGTCAAAGCTACCACAGGAGTTCAAAATAGCCCCCTCTTCCTTATCCATCAAACTAGGGTTTCTTACAGCTTTCTCAGTTTTGCCTTCTCTAGTTCTTCTGGAATGGTAGAATTGGGGTGGGGGAAGGAGTGGGGGAAGAATCCAGCAGCCCTGCTAGGTCTGCCTTTTCATTAGAATTGGATCCTCTCCAGAGAAAGGAAATTTGACTGGTTTGAATGAAACACAGGATTCTTGAAAGAGAGTAATGGAAGAAAAGATTAAAAGGTTATTTCGGGATTATGAAGGATAGGCACAGGACTTGATTTTGGCTTTAAATTGATTTGTTAGATCCTTTTATGTTCCCAGCAAGGGAAGATTTTTATTAAAATAGTGCTGTAGAAAGAGCAACCTAGTGATAATCATCTAGGAGTTTATTACAGTATTCTAGAGATCTTCGCTCCCCAAAGTAAGTGATATCATCTGCGAGGTTGTTTAATTGAAGACTCTGAGGCCCCAGACCTATGGAATCAGAATCTTCATTTTAACACGATCTCCAGGGGATTTGTGTGTACATTAAATATTAGAGGCAGTGTCCAGTCATAAAAATGGCACCTGAAAAAATGGTAGGGATCACAGAGGACAATAAGGTTTCCATATTAGGTTACTGTGGGGATGAGATAATTGGCCAAAAAGGCAGATTCATAATGAATTTGACTGTAGTCAGTGGTTTACAGCTGCATTGCTACTTATTTTCAGAATAATTTAAATGGTTAAATCATAGTAATATTTCAATTTGAAAAAAGCAGTAGAAATCCTGCTATTATTCCTTCAACTCTCAGAGATTCCTTATGGCCTTGTGTTTTTAATGAAGCTATCCATCTGATTTTCCATTTTTTCTCTTACAGTTAATGTAGCAGATTTAGAGTCTTCCCCCAAAGTTCCCTTTGTCACTAACCTGGGCATTTCTCCAAGCCCAAAGATAGTACTGAAAATTATGGGCTCTTCCTACATACTTTTCTTTTTTAAGCAACTAGATCTGGCTTCCATATTAGCAAGCCTCAAGGCTTCACTATTTGTAAGTTTGTTTTCTTTTTTAAAAACAAGCGCCTCCACAATTCTGATCAAAACAGAAAGCCTTCAAAAGAAACTAAGCTCATTAGTCCGAAATTAAGGGTGATGATAGTTTATATAGTTTAATAATAAAAAAAGAAAAACTATATTTATGATGAAAGGTGATCCCCTCTGTGTAAGAAAACCTACTATCAGAATGTTTTGCCTTCATGCTAAATTTAAAACTAAGAAAATTTTATTGATCTCAGTAATATCCTATTTCACTCTCAACAACAACAAAAAAATGATTTTACAGATGTGTTGAGCAATTAAATATATGATTACAAACTGAATAATAGAAAAAAATCAGTTTTAGACATACTTAAGCATTTTTTAAAAAGCCTCAAAAGACAGAAAAAGAGATTCCTTACAACCTAATAATTTTTAAATTACTGTACAATAATTATATATCTCTTTCTTTGTTCTCTTATTCTCAAATTTTAATTTCTGCTCTTTTTATCTGAAACTCAGCTATCATTTCCACACTCACCTGAAGCTTCATTCTAAGTTCATGATCTACAACAAAAATACTTTCACATATCGCCCTGATCAAAAGCTAACTTCCAATATTTTAGTTTTAAAAATGCAAGTAAAAATAGGTGTGTTGAGAGTGTAACAAAGCGCAGGGACTCTACAGTCTCAGACATTCCTCTACATGTTTAATTTCATTGCATATCTCAATGAAATAGGACCCACAGTCTTTTCTCCCTGTTGAGTTGAAATGCTCACTCTTTATCCCTTGCTAATAAATTTTTTCTGAAAAGTGTATACATGCACATTCCTTTGGCATGAATTGATTCAGAGCAATTATGAACGATCTCACTTTCCCTTATGCTGATTGTTCAGACTTTAAATTGCTTTTTGGCCCATGTTAATGCCTCTGATTCATAAGAGTCTTTGCTGTATGCTATTAAAGATGGGAAATATCAGTTCAAGCATTTGTTAAAACTGCAGTCCTCTCACAGAATGAGAGGGACTACTCAAGAAATAGTTTTGAAATTGTAGTTAAACAGTTGTTGCCAGAATAGACTTTGCTCTCCGATTATGCAAAATAATTAACTTCATCATTTAAAATCTCAGTGGATTCCAGAAGTTTTAATTGGTCAAGGCAAAGAAAAAAATAAATGGGGAACCTAGATAGGAGTCCTGGGATTTGCCTGGAGGATAATTAATTTTCAATTAAACAGAGGGCAAAATAAGTGATATTGAAATCCAACTGGGTGAATAAGGAAAAGTATCCAAAGTGTAATTTATGCTGATATATGTTATGGTCTTGGAGAATGGGCCAATTAGGAGATGATCATTTTGTAAGGTCAACAATATGGGTATTTCTTAAATAAATAATTTTTGTCAATTGCAGTAAAATGGATGTAGATAGAATTCAGTTTTATTTTCTACTCTGCATTATCCCAAATAAGGTATTAACTCTGTGCTTATAATGAATAGGGGTTATATGTTTTCACCCCCTGTTTTAGTTTGCTAAAGCTGCTGAAGGCAAAATATCAGAAATGGGTTAGCTTTTACAATGGGGATTTATTAGCTTACAAACTTAAAGTTCTGAGGTCATGAAAATATCCAAATCAAGGCATCATCAGGCAATGCTTTCTCCCTAGAGACCAGCTGCTGGTGATCCTCAACTCCTCTATCACATGGCAAGACACATGATGGTGTCTGCTGGTCTCTCCCTTCTCTTCTGGGTTTCACTGCTTTCAGTTTCTGCTTTCTATGGTTTTCTCTTGTATCTCTCTGAATTACATTCTCTTACAAGGACTCCAGTAAGAGGATTGTGATGCATCCTGATTGGGCTGGGCCACACCTTAACTGAGGTAACCCCATCAAAAGGCCTTAAACTGAAGTAAACTAATCAAAAGGCCCTACTTACAATAGGTTTACACCCACAGGAATGGATTAGCTTTAAGAATATACTTTTCTGGGGCCCATATAACTTCAAACCATCACACCCCCATGTTGGAACAACCTAAAACTTTCATGAACAGTTTAATTTCCTTCCACATTTTAAAGATTTTGTTTCAGTGAAGAAACTTATGGAATTATGGTGGTAAGAATCATCTCTTTTGGGGGTTGTTCTTATTCATTTTTCCTATAAAATTGCTTGTGGAAATTGGTGCTGAAAAACTTTCAACATGCTTCCTTTGGGGAAATAAATGTGTCCCTCTTCAATTCTGTGCTACATGCATTGTAGCACAGAATTGAAATTTGAAATCTTTTAAATTCTTGTAAACATGCTATCTCTCCTCATTCTTTTTAGCACACTAGGCCAATTATATTAAAATAAATGGCATTTAAATGTCTTAAACAGATAATCTGCCTATTATTTAAACTATTCCATATGGCAGAAAAAGAATGTCCCCTAATTAATTTTGTGAAGACATGACAATCAAAAATTTTTACATTCTGATGAAATAGTTTAAAAATGTATTGTCAATATCTCTTATGAATATTGACGCAAAATTGTAAAGGAAGCAATACAAGTCAATCCCAGCAGTATGTTAAAAGACTAATATGATGACCAAGTAGAATTTCTATTAGGAGTAAACATATTGCTCATCATTGGAATGTATGGCATCACATATTCAAATATAAGCAGCGCAATAATATGATTCATGTGGTGGTTTGGAGCCAACATGTTCTTTGACTTGGTCACTTACTGTGGGTGTGAACTCTTGTAAATGGGACCTTTTGATGAGGTTACTTCAGTTAAGGTGTGGCCCAGCTAAGTAGGATGGGTCCTAATCCTATTACTGAAGGCTTGTAAGGAAGGTCTCAGAGAAAGAGAAGGTCAGAAGACAGCCCCTGATCTCCACAGTGTTCTGGGAGAAAGCATTGCCTTGCTAACACTTGATTTTGGACTTCTCCTAGCCTCAAAACTGTGAGTCAATAAATTCTTGTTGTTTAAGCCAGCCCATTGCATGGTATTTACATTGGCAATGAGGACACTAAAACAATTCTGTAGTTAGATGTCTAAAAATCAATTGGAAAAGCTCAACAATTGTTCCTGTCAAAAGAACTCTAAATAAAATATGATTAGGAAGAAACTATCTAAATATGCTAAGAATTATCTAACAAAAGCTAGCAAACCAGGAAAGGTAAAATACTGAAACAATTTTTATGAAAATTCAGAACAAGTTAGAAATACCCACTGGGACTATGATTATTAAACATTATTTTATACTTTCTAGCAATTCCAATTGCATATAAAAGTAAAATATCTGGTTAAAAAATTTAAAAAACAAGAAACAAATCATCTATATATGCGGATGAGATGATTACGTAACCAGAAAACCCAAGAAACTCTACTGAAAAGCAGATAGAATTAACAAGAAAATTTGATGAGAGTTACATACACTGGGAGGCACAACAATGATTCCATTGAACTGGAAGTTAAGACTGCTAACAGCCACTTTGGGCTCCTCATGCCTCCGAATCAACAGGCAAAGAAGGGAATGACTGTATTGGCTCCTGGTAGAAGCACACCTCCTTTTCAGACTAAGATCTGTAGACCAGCAGAGCTTAAGGTTACAGGAGTAGGAAGCAAACATTTTTCTAGTGGATCACTAGGGGTAATAGCGAGTGATGCCACTCCCATTTCCACCCCTTAATCCCTGGGCCCATGAATCCTGTTTATGTGAGAAACAAAACCACAGAGAGGACCTTGATTTGGACATATAGAGCCACTTTGAGAACACTGCCCCAGACCTGCAAGGAATTGCCTCCCAGTTGGTGCTGTAATTAAGTCTTCAAAAGGACATTCTACTCTTCTATCAATCCAGCTGTTTCAGCACGATGGGGGAACATGGTAATACCAGTGAATTCCATGAACATGTGCCCATTCCTGTACTTCATTTGGTATGAAGTGAGTTCTTTGATTAGAAGCAACAGTGGTGTGGAATACCATGATGGTGGATAAGGCATTATATTAGTCTGCAGATGGTAGTTTTAACAGAAGCATTGTGTGCAAGGAAGGCAAATCTGTATCCAAGTATGTGATTATTCCAGTAAGAACAAAACACTGCCCCTTCCATGATGTAAGTGTTCCAATGTAATCAACCTGCCACCAGCCAGCAGTCTGATCACCTTGGGGAATGGTGCCATATTGGGCATGAGTGTTCATCTCTGCTGTGGCAGTTTGGGCACTCATCAGAAACTGTAGCCAGGTCAACTTTGGTGAGTGGAAAGTCCATGTTGCTAAACCCATGCATAACCTCCATCTCTATCACCAAAGCCACATGTTTCATGAGCCCATTGAGCAATGACAAGAGTGGCTGCGGAAAGAGGCTGACTGGTATCCACAGAATAGGTCATCCTATCCACTTGCTTATTAAAATCCTACTCTGCTGAGGACACCCTTTGGTGGACATTCAAATGGAACACAAATATCTCCATGTTTTTTCTCATTCAGAAAGGTTTACCCACATGCCTCTCCTCCAGACCTCTCTGTCACCAGATTTCCAATCATGTTCATTTCCATGTCCCTGACCATCCAGCCAAATCATTGGTTTCAGCCCATGAATCAGTATACAAACATACCTCCAGCCATTTCTCCTTCCCATCAAAATTAACAACCAGGTGCATGCTCAAAGTTCTACACACTGGGAGGATTTCCCTTCACCACTGTGCTTCAGGGATGTACCAGAAAAGGGGCTGTAGTGCTGTAGCTGTTCACTTTCAGGTAGTGCCTATATATTGTGCAGAATATCTGAAAACCAGGCCAGAGTTCTTTCTTCTTTGTTCAACTGATCCTAGAGAATTCCCCATGAGGCCATAGCTGTGGGCTGGGAAAGAGAAGGTAGTATGGCAGGAGTGGGGGTCATGGGCATTTGGGCCACTTCCTTGTGTAACTCACTTGTACTTTCAGGACCTGCTCAAGACTGATCTTGTTTATACCACTTCCATTTTACAATGGAGTGCCACTGTGCAAACCCAACTTTATGGCTTGGTGAATCAAATGACACCCAGTTCATGATGGGCAACTCAGGTCTCCTGGTAACTTGGTAGCCCATGGTTAACATTCAGTCTCTACTAAAGTCAAATAGTAGGTCAAAAGCTGTTTCTCAAAAAGAGAATACTTATCTATAGAGAATGGCAGGGCTTTGCTCCAAAGCCCTGAGTGTCTACACTATGATTCTCCTATAGAGGCCTACCAAAGATTCCAAACAGCATCTCTGTTTGCCACTGAAAGTGCCTGCACCATTTGATCTGTTGTAATATATGACCCCAGTGGCAAAGCAGCTTACATGGCAGTGTGGACCTGTTGCAGATCCTCCTCTCATTCTGGTCCCCACTCAAAACTAGCATCTTTTCAGGTCCCTTAGCAAATGGGCCAGGGTAGAACATCCAAATGAGAAGCATGTTACCTCTAAAATCCAAAGAGGCCAACTAGGGGTTGGGCCTCTTTTTTGGTTATAGGAACAGCCATCTGCAACAGTTTGTCCTTCACCTTAGAAGGGATATATAGATATAGATATACACACCACTGGATACCTAGAAATTTCACTGAGGTAGAAGGACCTTGAATTTTTGTTGGATTTATCTCCCACACTCTGACACACAAATGCCTTACCAATAGGTCTATAGTAATTGCTTCTTCTTGCTCACCAAGTCCAATCAGCATAATGTCATCAATATAATGGGCCAGAGTGATGTCTTGTGAAAGGGAAAGGCATTCAAGGGTCCTGTGAAATATATTATGACATAGGGCTGGAAAGCTGATATACCCATGAGGGAGGACATGAATATACCCATGAAGGTATATGCTAGCTTCACCAGCTGAAAGCAAACTGTTTCTGATGGTCTTTACTAAAATTTGTCAAGAGAAAAGCATTTGCCAGATCAATAACTGCATACCATACAGCAGAGATGTGCTGATTTACTCAAGCAATGATACCACATCTGGAACAGCAGATGCAATTTGAGTCATCACCTGATTAAATTTACAATAATCCATTGCCACCTGCCAGGATCTATCTGTTTTCTTCACAAGCTAAACAGGAAAATTGAATGGGGATGTGGTCAGCATCCTTGAAGTCCTTAATAGTGACACTAATCTCTACTATCCCTCCAGAAATGCAATATTGCTTTTGATTTACTATTTTGCCAGGTAGAAACAGTTCTAGTGGCATGGTTTTCACTTGGCCTTTTCAACTGTGATGGTTTGAATTTTGTGAATCCCAGAAAAAGATTATGTTCTTGAACTAATCCCTTCCTGTGGGTGTGAGGCCCTTTGATTGCTTTAAATTCGCTAAGGGACCTTTGATTAAATCACATGATTATATTAGTTTAGGGCTTTTGATTGGCCTACATCAGTGAGGCATGATCCAGGTTCATTCCCCACCTTCTTGCTTGATGTTATATAAACTGAGAGCACAAAGAGGAAGAAAGAAGACACAGAGAAAGGAAGCGCTGCCATTTTGACCCTGCCATGTGAGAAAGAGGACTCCAGGTTCACCTACAGCTGCAGAGACAGAGAAGCCCCAAGAGGCTCAAGGAGGCAAGGAACTGGGAGAGATGCCTGATCGTCCACAGCTGAACTTGAGAAGGAAGTAGAGAGAGACCAGCAGACCCACCATCTTGCCTCGCCATGTGTTAGGACTTCAGGATCTGCTAGCAGCCAACCTTTGCTGAGAAATCATATCTGAGGATGCCTTGATTTGAACATTTTTGCAGCCTCAGAACAGTAAGCTAATAAATTTCCCATTATAAAAGCCAACCCATTTCTTGTATTTTGCATTGGCAGCCTTTGGTCCTCCCTGTGCAAGTCAGGAAACCAATGTGGGGATTCTGCCTCCTACTGAGTATGCCCATTCCTATTATGCACTTTGAAACTGGGGGAATAACTGCAGAATGGACCTAGGGACCCAGTAGGCCCAATTTGAGATGGATCTGAGCTAAAACTCCATTGATCACCTGAACTCCATAAACCCCTATTCTAACTGATGGATCACAGTAATGTTTTGGGTCTCCTGGAATTAATATCAGTTCAGAGCCAATGTCTAATAATCCCCAAAATGTCTGATCATTTAGTTTTCCCCGATGCACAGTCACCCTGGTAAAAAGGCCATAGGTTTTTAAGTGAAGGCTGGAAGAAGATTAATCATATTAATTTTGATAGTGTAGCAGGGTTCCTTTCCCAAGGGGACCCAGTCTTTCCTTCATTCAAAGGGGTTCTGAGTCTGTAAACTCAAGTCTTGGAATTGATTGAGGAACCATGACTCTCTGTTTTTGTGATTCAAGTTAGACATTTGCTCACTTGACCTAGAACTCTTCCACTTATACAGAACACGTAAGAAGTTAGTAGGCTCCCCATCTGTTTCACTTTTAGGTACTCCATGATCAACTAGCCAATGTCAAAGGTCTCTGTGACTATTTTGACTACTACTTTGGCTCTACTGTCCATTACAGTAGCAACATCCACCTTGTCTTTGGAAATTAAGTGCTGCCACTTGGCTGCTGCAAACCCTGGATCTGGTCATCCCCTTTCTGTTTAAGGATTCAAGTTCAGTGGCAGCAGATCCCACAGTAAAATCTGACTTATAGAGAAGAGTGGCCATACAGTTCTTCAGGGATGATGGAGCTGCTCTCACAAATATTATTACTCACAGCCACGCTGAAGGTGTATCCTCTGGACATTCCTGGGGTGGGTGAGCAGGTCTTATGTGATCAATCCACTCTAACATTCCATTGTCTCTAAGCCTTTGGATCCCCTCATCCACATTATACCAGGACATTTCTGGCATTACAACTTTAGGCAATGTAGGTCACCTTTTGGTCAGTGCTTCAGGCAACCACTCAAACAAACTCTTAGAGCCCTTTCTAACTCCTCCAGCTAAAACATTGAATCCTGAATCTCTATTTAGTGGGCCCATATCAACAAACTCAGACTGCTCCAACTTTGTGTTCCTTCTACCATTATCCCACATCCTTAATATCCATTCTCACACTTATTTTCCTGATTTCCATCTATATAAATTGGAAAAATCATGCAGTTCATTTGGAGTACAGTGCACCTCATAATGGGTCACACTGTGAATCTCACTTTCAGGGCCATTGAGACTTCAGTATAGCTATAGGTCTAGAAGAAAAGAGGAGTGGTAGGGGTGTATCATGAGAGGAATTAGCAGAATCTTGCAAGCCAACTACCTCAGGAATTCCACTGCAGTTTTATCTGGTGAAACAGAGTTAATCTCTTCAGACTGAGGTGTTAGGGCTATTTACTCTCAGGGTAGGCAGTTACAGGTTTATCAGATTCAGTAGGGTTCATCTGTTCAGGTGCAGGGCTATGACTGATTCCTCAGGGGAGACCGTTACAAGTTTATCTGGCAAAGAAGACTCAGCAAAATGTAGGGTTTCAATGTTCCCACAATCATTATCAGCCCATGTTTCCCCTCTCCAATTCTTAGGATCCCTTTCCTTCTCAATCAATGCCCTCACTTTAACAACAGACACCTCACAAAGGTGGGAATTCAATTTAAATTGTAATTCAGCCACTTGCACAATGAGACTTCAGATCTGGTTTTCAGAAATCTCAAGTCTGTGACTGCAAGAAACAAGAGTTTCTTTCTGGGTAAGCTTATGCAGTGCTTGAGCTGGAAATTGGAAGCCTTGCATTCATCCCTTTCTTTAACAACTGTACCCACCATATTTAGAAACAACCAGCCACCATCACTATACCTTTTTAATTACACAAAACTATTAAGGTATCAAATATACTATCACCCAGAGTCTTGCCTCTTGTAAACATTTGAGTAGCAGTATCCAATGATGACATTTTGTGTATCTCTATTGTCAATTAATGCCATGATCTATCAGTGCCATCTTGATCATTGGAAATAGAGCCATTAGTGCCTTTTAATTGAATCAGAGTAGCATTCTAAATCCCCAAATCCCAGAACCAACTCAGAAATCTCATCCTTGAGATTCTGTTATTTAAGAACCACTCTTGGTACAAGAATCTGTATTTGAACAAGGGTCTCCAGAAAAATAAAACTGACAGAATAGACAGACATACTGACAGACTTACAGAGATAGATAGATAGGTAGATAGATAGATAGATAGATAGATAGATAGATAGATAGATAGATAGATATAGATAGATAATGTAAACTTGAAAAGATTTATTATAGGAGTTTGTCATGTGAATATGGGGATTGGCAAGTCCAAATTCTGTAGGTCAGGCCACAAGTTGGGAATTCTAATGAAGGTTTCAGTGAATTTCTCAGGAGAAGCTGATTGGCTGAAGAGATAGAAATTCTTTCTGACTGCTGAAATCATCAGTTGTCCCTTTAATTCCTTCAACTGATTGGATAAGACTTCTCTCACTGCAGAAGGCAGTCTCCTTTGTTGATTGCAGATGTAATCAGCCATAGATGCAATCAACTTACTGATGATTTAAATCCATGAAATTCCCACACAGTCCAATTAGGCCAATGCTTACTTGACCAAAGAACTGGATGCCACAATCCAGCCAAGTTGACACATAAACTTACCATCACATCATTCAATTCAGTTCAAGTAGAGTATTTATTGGGTACCTATCATATGCTTAGTACCGTACTAGGCTCTGTGGGAAATTCCAAAACATGTTCATTACTCTGCTAACTATGAGACATGTTCTCTTCCATGTCCCTTTCGAAACTGGCCTTCTAGATGCATAGTTCAGTCCCTTATCTTTCTTCTTAGTTCCCCTATTACCAGAGCTCTATTGACCATGCCTTCCTTTTAAATCTACCATTTCCCTTGGTATCTATGATAGCAGTTCTGGACACTTTGCTTTCCTGGTTCAGCTTCTTCTCCTCACCTCATAAATGTTGGTTTCCTGCCACAGTTTTGTAATTGGTCACTTAATGTGGACGATTTCATATGAACCTAGAGCTTCCACCATCACACTACCTGACGGGTCCCAACTCTGTATCTCTACTCCAGATCTCTCTTCATGCTTGTTATAGATTACATTTGTAATCCAAACAGACATGTTCATGTCCTAACCTGGGTCTTGTGAATGTGAAGATATTTGTGAATAGAATCTTTGAAGATATTATTAAAATGAGGCCAAACTGGAGTAGGGTTGCCCTTAATCCAATATTACTGGTCTCCTTATAAGCAGAAGAAAAGTGGACACAGTCAGTAAGAGAAAGACAGAGAGAGAGAGAGAACCATCTAAAGGAGGCAAGGATTGAGTTAAGCCACAACCAAGGAACACCATGAGTTGCCAGCCACACACTAGAAGCCAGAGGAGACACATGAAAAGGATTCTCCCCTTTAACAGGAAGCATAGCCCTGCCAACACCAAATTTCAGACTCTTAGTGTCCATAACTGAGGACATAAATTTCTGATTTTAAGCCAAATTCTATAGTACTTTGTTACAGCAGCCCTGGCAAACTAAAACAGTGCTTCATATCCTGACACTCTCCTCCCTACTAATATCTCCACTTAACTGTCTCACACATAGCTCACTAGCAGGTATTGGAGAACCAGATTCTTTTACTTTGCCCCTGGATTTCCTCTTCCTCCTTTATTCCTGTATTCGAATGGCTTCTCCAACCACCCAAGAATCTGCATATCACCTAGTTCCTCCCTCCTTCTCACTCTGCATATACAATTGATCAAGAGATCAGGTTGGTTTTGCCTTCTTAATATTTCTCCATACTTCTCCTTTCCTTGGTTCAACTCTTATATCTTGCATGGAGAAATTCAATAGTAATTTTTTTTATTGGAGAAGTTGTCAGTTTATAGAAAACTCATGCATAAAAGAGAGTTACCACATACTATCCTATTATTAATATCTTAGTGTGGTACATTTGTAACAATTGATGAAAGAACATTTCTTAAATTGTACTATTAAATATAGTCCATGGTTTAAATTAGGGTTCACTGTGTTGTAAAGACCTATGGGTTTTGTTTCAATTAATTTTTATTCTAGAAACATACATACAACCTAAAATTTCCCCTTTTAACCACATTCAAACATAAAATTCAGTGTTGTTAATTATATTCACAATGTTATGTTACTATCACTACCATCCATTATCAAAACTTTCCCAGCAACCCAAATATAAACTCTGTACAATTTAAGAATTAACTCCCCATTCCCTAACACCAGCCCTGGTAATCTATATTCTAGGTTCTGATTCTATGAATTTGCTTATTATAATTATTTCATATCAGTGGGATCATACAATATTGGTCCTTTTATGTCTGGTTTATTTTATTCACCATGATGGCTTCAAAGTTAATCCATGTTGTGGCATGTATCAGAACTTCATTCCTTTTGACAGCTGAATAATATTCCATTGTATGTATATACCACATATTGTTTATACATTCATTGTTAGATGGACAATTGGGTTGTTTCCATCTTTTGGCAATAGTGAAAAATACTTCAATGATCAATTTACAAATGTCTGTGCGAGTCCCTCTTTCAGTTCTTTTGGGTAAATACCTAGAAGTGTGATTGCCAGGTCAATTGGTAATTTTATACTTAATTATCTGAGGATCTTCCAAACTGTCTTCCACAGTGGCTGCACCATTTACATTCTCACCAGCAATGAATGAGTGTCCCTGTTTCTCCACATCTTCTTCAATATTTGTTATTTTACTTGTTTTTATATAGTAGTCATTCTAGTGGGTGTGCACTGGTATCTTATTGTGGTTTTGATTTGCATTTACCTAATGATTAATAATTTTGAGCATCTTTTCATGTGCTTTTTGATCATTTGTATATCTTATTTGGAGAAATGTCTACTCAAGACCATTACTCATTTTTCAATTGGGTTTTTTTTCTCTTTGTTGTTGAGTTTTAGAATTTTTAATATATTCTGGATATTAAACCATTATTGGATGTATGGTGTTTTAGTTTGCTAAAGGCTGCCAAGGCAATATATCAGAAATGGGTTGACTTTTACAATAGGGATTTGTTAACTTATAAGCTTACAGTTCCAAGGCTGGGAAAAATGTCCAAATCAAGGCATTAGGTGATACTATCTCCCCAAAGACCACAGGCTGCAGGTGATCCTGGACTTCTCTGTCACATGGGAAGGCACATGGCAGCATCTGCCAGTCTCTGTCTTCTCCTCCAGGATCTGTTGCTTTCAACTTCTGGCTGTTCCTTCTGCGGAAAAATGTAATGATCTCAGCTTCTTGGTCTTGTGGCTTTCTCTCTCAGCTCTGAGGGTTGCTCTCTGAGCTGTTGAGTCTTTTCTTTCTGCTCTGTCTCTCCATATCCACCCCTTTTATAAAGGACTCCAGTAAGAGAATTAAGACCCACTGTCCTAGTCAGCCAAAGGGGTGCTGATGCAAAATACCAGAAATCGGTTGGTCTTTATAAAGAGTATTTA
This sequence comes from Cabassous unicinctus, assembly GCA_029593785.1. Taxonomy (NCBI): domain Eukaryota; kingdom Metazoa; phylum Chordata; class Mammalia; order Cingulata; family Chlamyphoridae; genus Cabassous; species Cabassous unicinctus. The sequence continues at coordinate 33,023 of JAQZBX010011961.1, forward strand.
TTTGGGGTAGAAGTCCACTGTTACCAGGCCATAAAGCGTAAGTTTCTTCCCTCACCAAAGTCCATTGCCACGTGTTGGAGCAAGACAGCTGCCGACCTTTGCCAGGGTTCAGTCTTCTTGGGTTCCTCTCTTCCTGGGGCTGCATTTCTCTCCAGGCTTAGCTCCTCTGTTTTCTCCACAAGGTCAGATGTAGACTATGAGGCTCTCTAGGCTTTGCTTCTCTCCACAAGGCCAGCTGTAGACTGTCAGGTGAATGGCTTGTCTCTATCCCAGGGCCTTCTCTCCTTCCTCATGACCAAGCTTTCTCACTTCCTGGGGCTCCAGCTCAAGACTCCAACATCAAAACTGCTCCAATATTGTCCTTTGCCATGTATTTTATCTTTGATTCCCCCACCCACCAAGGGGTGGGGCTCAATGCCCTACTGACATGGCCCAGTTAAGGCCCTAATCATAATTTAATCATGCCCAGATTAGCAGACCAGTTTGCAAGCGTAATCCAATATCTGTTTTTGGAATTCATAATTACATCAAACTGCCCAACAGCTACACCCACCATGGGTTATGCGATCTAATTAAAGGTCCTTAACTGAAGTAATTTAATCAAAAGGTCCCATCTACAAGGTTTATACCCACAGGAATCGATGGATTAGTGCTAAGTATGTTATCTTCTGTGGTCCAGCCAGCTTCAAACTGTCACATGTGGTTTCCAAATATTTTCTCCCATTCTGTAGGTTTTCTTTTTACTTTCATGATAAAGTACTTTGATGCAGAAAAGTTTTTAACTTTGATGAAATGCCTTTACCTATTTTTTTTAGTTGCTTGTGCTTTGAATGTAAAGTCTAAGAAACCATTGCCTAACACAAGGTCCTAAAATGCTCACTGTGACAGTTTGAAGTTATTTTATGAATCCTAAAAAGAAAAAGATTATGTTCTTGAACTAATCAATTCCTATGGGTGTGAGATCCTTTTGATTGGACTGTGTTAGTGAGGTATGACTAAGGTTGAGTCTCCACCCTCTTGCTGGGTCTTATATAAATGAAGTCACACAGAGCAAGGAAGCTGCTATTTTTTATCCTGCTATGTGAGAGATGACTCGAGGATCACTAGCAATCAAAGCTTAAATGCAAAGCCCCCAAGAGGCTGGGCCCATGGAGAAGCTCAAGGCTCAAGAGATGAACCATATGCCTGATAGCCCACAGCTGAACTTGGGAGGAAAGCAGAGCAGCTTTCAGAGCAGACTGAAAGAGACAATCCCTATTCCTGCTTGCCAACAGCTGAACTCCAGGAGAAGGTAGATTCTGGAAGGGAAGGCAAGGACTTTGGCAGAGATCTTCGGCCATCTTGCTTCACCACATGGCAGGACTCCAGGATCGCCATTAGCTGACTTGGTGAGAAAGCATCTCTGATGGTGCTTGGATTTGGACATTTCATGGTGTATTAGTCAGGCAAAGGGGTGCTAATGTGAAATACCAAAAATGGGTTGGTCTTTATAAAGGGTATTTATTTGGGGTAGAAGTCCACAGTTACAAGGCCAGAAAGTGTAAGTTTCTTCTCTCACCAAAGTCCATTGTCACATATTGGAGCAAGACAGCTGCCGACATTTGCCAGGGTTCAGGCTTCTTGGGTTCCTCTCTTCCTGGGGCTGCATTTCTCTCCAGGCTCAGCGCTTCTGTTTCCTCCACAAGGTCAGCTGTAGACTATGAGGTTCTCTAGGCTTTGCGTCTCTCCACAAGGCCAGCTGTAAACTCTCAGCGAACGGCTTGTCTCTATCCCGGGGCCTTCTCTCCAACATCAAAACTCCAGCATCAAAACTGCTACTCAAAACCTGCTCTTTCTGTCCTTTGCCTTGCCTTTTATATTCGATTCCACCACCCACCAAGGGGTGGGGCTCAACAACCTACTGATGTGGCCCAGTCAACATCCTAATCATAACTTAATCATGCCCAGATTAACAGATCACTTTACAAGCATGATCCAATTATATTTTTGGAATTCATAATTACATCAAATTGCCCAACGGCTACACATGGCCTCAGAACTATAAGCCTTTACCCTAAATAAAATTCTCATTACAAAAGCCAACCCATTTCTGATACTTTGCATCAGCAGCCTTTTGCCAAACTAAGACACTTAGTTTTATAGGAGTTTTATAGTTCTGGTTCTTACATTTAGGTCTTTGATCCATATTGAGTATATTTTTCATATGGTGTGAGATAGAGGTCCACCTTCATTCTTTTGCATATGGACATCCAGTTTTCCCATTACCATTTGTTGAAGACAATATTCTTGCCCAATAGAGAGAACTTGGTGACAATGTCAAAAATCAGTTTGCCAACAAACATGAGTGTTGCTTTCTGAACTCTCAATTCAATTCCATAGGACCATATATCTGTAATTGCACCAGCACCATGCTGTTTTGACTCCTTTGGCTTTGTAATAAATTTTAAGATAAGGAAGTGTGAGTCCTCCAACTTCATTCTCTTTTCCAGATGGCTTTGGCTATTTGGGTCCTCTTAGTCTTCCATGTAAATTTGGTGATTGGTTTTTCTCTTTCTACAAGAAGGCTGTTGGAATTTTGATTGAGATTTTGTTAAATCTGTATATCACTTTAGGTAAAATAGACACCTTAACAATATTTAGTTTTTCAATCCATCAATGTGGATGTCCTTCCATTTATTTATGTCTTTTTAAAATTTCTTTTAGCCATGTTTTGTAGTTTTATGCATACAAGTCCTTTATACGTTTAATTAATTTTGTTCCCAGATATTTGATTCTTTTGGTTGCTAAGTGGAATTTTTTCTTGGTTTCTCTTCAGATTGTTCATTTCTTGTGTGTAGAAACACTATGAGATTTGAGTGTTAATCTTATACCCTGCCAATTTGCTGAAATCATTTACTAGTCGTAGTAGCTTTTTTGTGTATTTTTCAGGATTTTCTGTATATATGATCATGTCATCTACAAACAGGAGAGATTCAATTCTTCCTTTACAATTTAGATGCCTTTATTTCTTTTTCTTGCCTAACTATGCTAGTGAGAACTTCAGTACAATTTTGAATAACAAGGGTGACAGTGGGCATCCTTTGAAAGGGAAAGATTTCAGTCTTTCACCATTGCATATGATGTTAGTGGTGGGTTTTTCAGATGAGGAAGTATTCGTCTATTCCTAGTTTTCTAGGTGTTTTTTATCAAGAAGGGGTACTGTATTTTATCAAATGCCATTTCTGCATCAAGAAGACCATCTGATTTTTTTCCTTTGTTCTCTTAATGTGGTGTATTACATTTATTGATTTCCTTATGTTGATCCCACTGGATCATAGTGTATAATTCTTCTGATGTGCTGTTGGATTCAGTTTGCTAGTATTTTGTTGAAGATTTTTACATCTATACTCATAAGGTATATTGGTCTATAATTTTGTCTTTATCTGGCTTTGTATTAGGATGGTGTTGGCCTCAGAAATGAATTAGGAAGTGAATTAATGCAGGATTAGCATTAATTCTTAAAATGTTTGGTAAAATTCACCTCTGAATCCATCTGTTCCTGAGCTATTCTTTGTTGTTGTTTTTTTTTTAATTTTTATTAATGATTCAATCTCTTTACCAGTTATTGGTTTATTGAGATAATTCTCCCTTAAAATCTGTCAATATTTGCTTCAGACATTTAGGGGTTCTGCTGTAAGGTGCATATATATTTATAATTGTTATGTCTTCATGTTGAATTGACCCTTTTATCAATATATAGTGACCTTCTTTGTCCCTCATAATAGTTTTTGACTTAAAGTCTGTTTTCTCTGATATTAGTATGGCTATCCCAGCTCTCTTTTGGTTACTATTTGCACGCTATTTTTTTTTTTCCATCCTTTTACTTTCAACCTATTTAGACCTTTTAATTTAAGGTGAGTCTTTTGTAAACAACATATAGTTGGGTCATGCTTTTTTATCCATTCTGCCAATCTCTGCCTTTTGACTGGATAGTTTAATCCATTTACATTTAAAATAACTATTGATAATGCAGGATTTTCTTCTGCCATTTTGCTATTTTGTCTTTGTTAGTCTTATACCTTTTTTGACCCAAAATTCTTGTCTACTTTTATATTTATTTAAATTTTTGCATTGTACCATTTTCAGTCTCTTTTCTCAATATATTTTTTCATCTATTTCTTTTTGGTTACCATAGAGTTAAAATTTAACATCCTAAATCTATAAAAAATCATTTTTTATTTTATATCAACTTATCTTCAATAGCATACACATACACTGTTCCTATACCTTTCTGTCCTCTCAGCTTTTTTTTTTGTACTTATTACTGAGTATATCTTTGTACATTGTGTGTCCAAAACCATAAGCATACACTTTACCATTACTTTTTATGCATTTGCATTTTAGCACCTGTAAGAAGTAAGAAGTGCCATCACCTATCAATAACTATGATACAGTAGTACTGGCACTTATAATTACCCATATGGTTACCTTTACTGAAGCTCTTTATTTCTTTATGCCACTTTGATCCACTGTGTAATATCCCTTCCTTCAGTCTGAAGAACTCCCTTTAGCATTACTAAATTCAGCATTGTAAGGCAGGTCTAATGGCAATGAGCTCCCTTAGCTATTGTTTCTCTGGGAATGTCTTAATCTCTCTCTCAGTTTTGAAAAAAAGTCTCTCTGGATATAAAATTATTGGCTGGAAATTGTTTTCTTTCAGCACTTTAATTATTTCATACCACTGCCTCTTACTTCCATAGTTTCTGATGAGAAACTGGCACTTAATCTTATTGGGATTCCTTTTGTACATGACCCATGATTTTCTTTTGTGGCTTTCAGAACTTTCTCCTTGTCATTGGAGTTGGACAATTTGATAACTATGTGTATAAGCATGGCTCTCTTTGAGTATATCCTGTTTGGTGTTCACTGAGCTTCTTGAATGTTCACATTCATGTCTTTCATTAAATTGGGGAAGTTTTCTGTCATTATTTCTCTGAATATTCTTTCTGCCCTGATCTCTCTTTTTTTCTCCCTTTGGGAATCCCATAATGAATATATTAGTATGTTTGATGGTTTACCACAGATCTCTTAGACTTCTGCTCCTCAGCCTGAATCATTTCAATTGTGTTGTGTTGGAGAACATTGGTTTTTTCTTCTGCCACATCCAATCTGCTGTTGAAATCCTCTAGGGAAATTATTTTATTTCAGTTGTTTTTGTTCTTTAACTCTAGTATTTTTGTTTAGTTCCTAATGAGAATTCAAAGAGATTCCCATATTGTTCATTCATTGTTTTCCTCATATCCTTTAATTCATTCTCCATGTTTTCCTTCATCTCCTTGAGCATATTGAGGAGCTTTTTTTTTTTTAAGTCTCTGTCCAGTAAATCCAAAGTCTGGTCCTTTTCATTGATGTTTTCTGGATATTTTATCTTGTTCCTTTGGATGAGCCATCATTTCCTGTTTCTTTTGTTGCACACTGTGCATTTTATTATTTTTAAGTGTTCACTCTGGGAGTTATTACCTGAGCCGTCTTTTCCAAAATTTTATACCCAGCTAGTGATATGACAGAGATTTTTTTTGAATGCCAGGTGCTAATCAAAACAAACAAACAAGTAAAAAGCACCTTTTGCAGTCTTTGCAAGTTGAACCTGTTTTGGCTAGTGGTCTCCTTCAGAGCTTAGCCCTCCTATCAAGATGATCAATCCAAGGCAAATGCAAAGTGCAAGGTTCTCTCTGTCTTATCTTAGCCTGTGTGTAGCCTGCTTCTCTTTCTGGGTTTGTACTTGCTAGAGGCCTGAGGAATTCCCCCACTTACAGTTTAGAGGAGTTTGAGTGAAGGCCACTTCTACACCCTTTGAAATAGCCATTCATCCTCTCCTGTGTGCTTGCTTGTGAGACAATGCAGGTAGTCGTTTGCCCCAGGCCACTTCAACTTAATTGTTTCTCACACTATCCCAGTTGCCTGCAAGCTGCTTCATTGCCCTCAGAATAAACTCTGGGAGGGTAAACTGAGATAAATTCCCCTGCTGAGTCTCAGATTTCCATCTGATAGATTGGGACTGACAATATGCACCCCAGTATGTACATAGGGGCCACTCTGCTCTACTCCTTCTGGAACAGGGCCAGGTACCCACAGTGGGAGCACAAGCTGACTTCACCCCATGTTGTAGAGGGAGTGTGGGAGGGGCCAGCAAAGGTGCCAGGTACCTCTTCTATGGCTTTTGAAGCTGCAAATTCTTGATTCACACTTTCCCAGTTAATACAGTCCTTTAACAATTGTCCATAATTTGAGGAAGGTAACTGTCCTAAAGATTCCTCTGCCACCTTTCCACAAAGGGGCTTGGAACAATGACTACCCTTAGAATCCCAGTGTTCTGAAGTCCTGATCAAAAGCAGTGATCAGCAATCAGACCACAAACCCCTGAAGTTTGGGGGCCTAGGGTTTTATATCCTTCTAGCACCAGCAGGCTGTACCAGGACAGAGCTGCAGTCCCCACTACTGCGGCCTCAAGGCTGGGGAATGCGATATGGTAGTTTCCTTTGCAATGCAGTATTTCCTCAGGATACTACAAAATACTTATCCACCCAAATACCCCTATTTACACTGCATGCATCCTGGCTCTCATTTCAAATGCAGTCATTTCAGAGGTGGATGATAATCTAAATTAATTCCATATGTTACAGATTAAAGAATGGCTTACCACGCCTCCAGATAAAATGTCATGGTGAAAGAGAGATGAAGCCTTCATTTGGTGTCATCACAAAGGGGTTTTGTAATACACATTTCAGTCAGTAACATGTTTAAAGGGGGGCATTTATAAGTGCCTCCCACCTTAGAGGGTGAAATATAGAACAGAAAAAAAGCAGATCAAAAATGTACTTAAAAAGCAAATCTTCACTAGGCAATCTCTAATTATGAATTTTAAATTTTCACTGTCCTGGAAAACCTTCTCAACCATTAAGACTAAAATCTTGGCCAAGTTACTTCTTTCTCTTTCTAAGGATTGGCAAGAGTCACACAGAATCATTTGCTCACTTTGCTGAAGATCATTCAAGAAATGGTGGATTTCACTGCAGATTTCTGAAGATTTTCCACACCACACAGCCCTTCAAGTACAGCTCAGCATTTTTTCAGAGCCAGACATTAAATCTTAAAAGAAGCAACATGCTTCCCTCTTGTGGCCAAAGTATAAAACTGATTAAATCAGCATTATTTCATTTTATTCAAAAGCAGCCAAGGCCAAGGTTGAGAGCAAACATAGTTTTTAAATTGATGTGCAAGTAATTGGACTGGAAAGCCTTGATATGAAGCAAGTCGAACCATCAAGAAACAAAATTCTGAATCAGACCAAATTAAAGTGTTTTAAAATGGGGCCTAAGACTCTAATTACTACCATGACTCTGCATTTATGCAGATTTTTCCTCCAAGTCATTCAACATTTGACTTAAAATCCAGTTATCTTGATTACTGATCCAATCTTTACCTTTCACATAAAGTAAATGAACACTCATTTAGACCAATTGTTCCACAGACTATTTATTGGGCCCTACCTCTTCCAGCCTCCAGCCAGTTTTATTCTTTTCCTGCTCTCAATTCCCAAAAGATTTGATTCTACATTTGTACAGGTCTTGCTTCCTGTTGCCAAGGAATATTTTTAGTCCCATTGCAGCCCCTATGATGGGTATAGTACATGGCGGGGGTGGGGGGGTGCAGTGGGGGAGGTGTTTAATTAATGTTTGAAGTTAATGAGACAATGAGTAAAGAATGAATGGGTGGATATGCAATAGATATGTGGTAAAATAATCACCCTTATTTAAACAGGGGAAAAGTACTATTCATGCTGCAAATACAAATGCCCCAAGGCTGAGTACACTAACTCAGCCAAAAGATAGGGATGGCTCCAAATGAAACCTGGGGACATCAGGAATGTATTCTGCGCTCCGTTGACATCAGGAATAGATACTCTGGCTGTAGGCCCTATGAGGGTTATACAGGTGGTTGAGAACAAAAGCAATGAAGAAGAAAGTAACAGTAGGTTGGGGCAGATCACCCCCTTATCCTCAGGAAATGTTCTTTAGTCAGCCAAAGAGCTAAAGTCACGAGTCAAATGCTTCCTTGGAGGTTGACAGAAATGTAGTAAACAATGGCCTGTGTAGACACCACAAACCAAATTGCAAATTGGTCCCTGAGTTTTGGGGGCCTTTTTCTGCTTTAGGGGCTCAGTGAATGCTGGCTGGGAGTGATTGGTGATGTTGGCTGTCGAGATGTAATACAGTTCAACATTATTAGATGCCTACTCTGTTCAGGCTGTTTAAGTGCTCTTGAAGAAGCAAGCTAGGAATGTGTAAAATTCTGCAGCAGCTATTACACCTGGCTCCTAACTTCTCCAGACAAGCTCTCACTTGCCCACTCCACTGCTGGTTGCTTGAAGCTTTCTGCCCTTTGACCCCATTCCTGTAAGTTCTTTACCTGTGCTCCTGTTTTTTGAAAGCCCTGTTAAAGACAACTTAATTCAGTCATAATATGTCAGACTCCAAGGCACAACTTTTTATCTGCCTCTGGCTCCCAGCATCACAACTATGACTAAAAAGAAACTCACTGTTGTACTCTGTTTGGGGACCTGTGACAATCAGAGGATGGGCCTACCTTTCAGCCATGTAAGACACAAGAGATACGAACAAACTAGAGAAAAGCTGCACAAAAACATACCACAAAGCAAGCAACACTCACATGCACAAATTTCATTGCCAAACTTATATAAAAGATGTTTTGGAGTCCAGTACCACTTTCTAACTATGTAGTAATGACTTTACCTCTTTTTACCACAACAAAAAAAACCTCTCTCTAATGGAACTGTAGTGGTCTTTTTATGGAATGCCATAGTCTTTTTTTCCTGTTCTTATTCTTTTTG
>JAQZBX010011962.1:0-24413 GCA_029593785.1 Cabassous unicinctus
GGGGGGGGGCGCGCAGGGAGGACTCAGCTTTGGCCCTGGACTGAGGACCAGAGCCCTGCTCTGCCACAGTCACCCCCCTGCCAGAAACTCAAGCTGCGCTCAGTATCAGAGGGCTGTGCAGGGCATTAGCAACTGAGTGAGGGAAGGACCATTTGAAAGGTCAGTCGGGCGCGACAACAGGAAAACTGGCCCATTACAGGGCAGTTGTGAATCCACTCCGGCTTTGGGAACTGCACCTGTATCACTTTGGAAGCCAGAGAAAGGCCTCGGGATTAGCTTGCCACTGGGCAGAGGGATGTTCTTTCTGCTTAACATGATCCAATTTAAAACCTCTTCACTGAGCTCCCGTTCTTTGCAAGGACTTATAGTCCATACCTGGAGGCGCACGGCCCTGCTTTCCAGGACTTTCCTATCCCAGTTGGGGGTGGGGTGAGATGGGGGTGCATTAGTCAAACACCATGACAGGGAGTCCGTGAGTGGGACGCAGCAGCAACCTGAAAGTGGAAAACCCTTCAGAGCAGTTTAAGGCTGGGAATGGTGGGCAAGGCACCCTATACTTGAAGGGGGCCCTTCGGGCAACTTGGAGAACTTATCTATTAGCAAATTTGCAGAGCTCTCCAGTTAATAAAGACTAAATGTCTTCATTTTGGTTCTCCGCCATTTGAGCGCAGGTAGTTCCTGGGAGGTGATCCCAGGATTGGAAAGAGAGGCAGGGAAGGGAAGGAAGCCGATAGTATTCCCGCCACAGCAGGTTCCCATGTGGTAGCTGGAGCTTAATGTTGTAGAGAGCAGAGCTCAGGGCCATCTCAACCAAGGGCAAGGAAGTGGGGGGTCCTCACAAGATCCCCTTGTCACGTGATTTGAGGGCTGCTTCTGAGGGTTAACTCCCCAGGGCTCCTGGAAGAGACGTCGGGCAGGTCACCCGTGTTCAGCGAGGGCAGCTCCCACATGTAGCGTTGAGTGCAGCTGGGAGGCTAAAGGCCAGGCACTAACAGTGCCCACGACCAGGACAAGTCACCATCAGACCTGTTCTGTGTAGAAAACCTCCAATTGTGTAGCCAGGATTCCTAGACCGTATTGTATTTTACCCTCACGACTAACTCGTAGGAAAGACTGAGCACACACCTTAGCTTAGCAGCTGTTGTGAATAGTGCCGAAAACAAAATGAAACCCAGGGCCGTGATTTCCCCAGCACCCCCCCTGTACAGTCCCTAAACTGAAGGCAATGCGTAGGTCAATCTCTTTCTCCTTTCTCTACCCAAGGCATTCATGGGGGGTTGAAGCATGACCCCCACAAAAAGCATGCTCAGGTCCCAAACCCTGGGCCTTGGGTGTGAAGACATTTGTAAATAGGACCTTTGAAGATGCTATTGAATTAGTCTGGACTTTAATCTGGGTTTCTGGAGTCTTGCATAAGCAGAATGAAATTCAGGCAGAGAGCGCGCGCCACAGGGATCAGCCAGAAGCTGGAAGTCAACAGGACCTGGAAGAGAAAGAGAAAACGCCACCATGTGCATTGCCATCTGATGGAAAAGCCAAAGGAGCCCCCCAAATTACCGGCCAGCCAGAAGATACCAACCCAGGGGAAACAAGCCTTCTAGCCTCTGAAAGCGTGAGCCAATAAATTCCTGTTGTTATGCCAGCCCATTGCGTGGTATTTGTTTTAGCAGCCAGGAAACCAAAACAGCATTCTTTGAAGCTCCACTGGCTCCGCTGCCTCCTAAAGCTCTCTCCAGCTGCACGACCCACTTTGATCCACAGGCCTTCTGATTCCCTGTACCCACACGACCAAGAACTCACTGAATTCTCTCCTGCTTTACTCTCTGGTTGCAGCTGCCTCCAGTCTGAGCTTTGTTTCCTTTGTGACAGGAAAGGTTTTTATTTCTCTCCTGTCCTCCATGTCTGGTAGTGCAGCTGGTTATGTCAAGAGTGTGTGCTTCACAGATATCTGCTTGATAAAATTGAAGTAATCCAATATTATCCTCTCCTAAGGAGAAACTGCTTATACACCCCCATCCCCACCCCACTGGTCATCCTTGAAAGCTCTGTTTTTTAGACTTTTCAAAAAAAGAGAAATACCCAAGTCTGGAAGCTGTCTGGTCAATCAATGAATGATCAGGTTTATGGAGAATGCCTAGTGCATGTCTAGCTCTGGGGTTGGGTGCCGAGGGGGGTGCAGATATATAGCACATGGGTTGAATCCTTGGAGAGTCCACAGTTTTATTGCTGAACTAAACTGAAACCTAAAAATCGATTACTTTAAAGTAATGCTGGAACCCAGAAGCTGCAAAGGGTAGTGGTTAAAGGCTCATAAAAGGCAGAAAAAAATCTGGATGCAGATTCTGGCCAACTTATTTCCTAGCTGGATATAACTTTAAATAATTACCTAATAGAGGTTAAGCCTCAGTTTCCCTCATGTGGGCATATCAACAGCACAGCCTGTTGGGATTGTTGTAAGAGTGGAAAGAGGCATTGCATAGAAAACATGAGGCACCCAATGAAATTTATTATTAATATGATCGGTAGAATTGCTGACTCAAAGTGCTGCAGGAGTTTGGGGAAGTGAGTAAGCAGGAAGGGCTGCCTTAGTCATAGAAGGAGTAGCAGGGGAAGTGGATGTTGAGTTGGTTCTTGAAAGAGTTTTTAGAAACAGAAGAGAAGACTGAGAGCATTCCAGACAGGGAGAGCAGAGAACAGCATGACTGGAAATATGATGGCTATTGCCTGTCTAGTTCTGAGATTAGGTGCTACAGAGGATACAGACATTTCAGACAAATATATAAGGCAGTGCAGGTGGGGGCGTGGGCATGCAGGCTAGGTGCTTCTGTATCTGCCTTTGAGAAATGGCGTTAAATACTTAGCAGGGGAATAGCGTCATAAGGAGTTTCAAGAAGATAATCAGTTTATGGGAGTTCAGGGTGGATCTAAGCACGAGAGCCTGCAACAGGTGGTGGGAAGGAAGCATGCCCTGCCCAGCCAGGCCGGGTGGAAAGGGGAGCTGTCTCTCCCTGCAAAACACAAATCACTTCCCTTTTATTCTCGTCTTCCTAAATGCTGAGAGGTCTTTGGCTTTTCCATAGTATTTAGACAAAAAAGATAACCATCTCCCACCCTCCCCTACTCACTCTTCTAGGATCCCGGTCTGGAGACACAGGGAAGCATACATATTTCTTTCTTCTCTCTTTGTGCTCTAAAGATGGCCTGACATTGGTAAATAGCTGCAGCAGGCTTTAAATGATGTATGAAATGAAAAATCTCTTTCCCTGCCTATTGGGAATCTCCCGCCGAGCAATGGGCTGTCTCTACTGGGCCAGCTACTGCATTATTCAGCCCAGAGGCAGCTAGGAACTCGGTGGAGGTAAGAAGCTTGGGATCACAAAGGAAAGACAAAGTTTAAAATTGAAAGAAAGAAAGAAAGAAAAAAAGTATCTACTGAAACATATAAAAAGTATCTACTGAAACATTTCCTTGTCTCTCTCCCTGATTCTCGGTTTAAAAAAAAAAAATCTCTGCTTAAGTTTTTGGAAAAGGAAACTTTTCTCTCTTTCCTTATATAGTTTTCTCCCACTCAAGTCCCTGCTCTTGTTCCTTAACTTCATCGAAAGACAGAAACCTTTGTTACAATTGATGAACACCAATGAAGGATGTTGTTAATGTGGGAAAGTATGGGAGGGGTAGGGAGTGGGGCATATGGGAATCCCCTATATTTTTTAAGTAACGTTTCTGTAATCTAAAGTATTAAAAAGAAGAAGGCAAAAACAAAGACTCTGTAAATTCTGCCAGGGTCTTAAATGATTGATGATACTTCTGCAGGTTGCTCAATGCCCCTTCCTAGTTTGACCTCCTCGCAAGCAGTTCAGAAAGTCCCCTGGAGTCAGGGTGGGAGAGAGCCACGTGACGGGTTTGCTCAGACCAGCTCCCCTAACCGTGCGCTGGCAGGCGCCTGGGTGCTGCTTTGAGAAGGTGGGGGGTGGGGGGGTGTATTGCTTGCCCCACCCATACCACAGCATCTCCTGGTCCCCGATGAAACCCATCAATGGGCCACTCAGAGCACAGTCAGTGTAGAAAGCAACAGGTAGCCTCTACTGAGAGCTAATCAGACAGAGCTACAAATAGACCGAGCGCCTCCTTCATCTGCCGTCTGCAGGGAGGGCAGGCTTGATCAATTTGCTTTTAGCCGATGAAACAGTCATTGACGTTTAGACAGACTTCTCATCTTGGCTCGAACAACCAAAAGGCCTTTGAGCTACAGATGGTAAATGGGTTCCTACTGGGATATATTTAGCAACGGGGCCTGGGGGCAGAAGAGAAAGAGGTCCTGGAATCCAGGAACCACGGGAGTGGGCCGCCTCCGCCTCCACCACCTGCTTCCTTTCACCTTCTGGAACCCACCCTTGTGCACTGGGGGCTCTGCTTCTGCTCAGCCAGGGCTGGGGAGAGGAGGGGTTCTGGCCTAATGGGGGCAGGAAACATAAATGCGAGGCTGACTCTGTCCATGCTGATGGTCTAGTAGGAGGACAGGCAGGCAGGTAGAAGAGTGCGGATTAGCAGTGTGGGAAGGTCAGTGCAGTGGGTGCGATGATGGAGAGGAGCAAGCGAGAGGGGCGTGGACACAGGGCCACGTGGCCTGGACTGGAATCTGGCTCCACCAGCCTGCCAGCTTGACCCCCCGGCAATCCTAGCCCCTCTCTGTGCAAACTCATAGGTGCGTCGCGAGGGACTAATGCATGCCAAGCACGGGGTTTGGGTAGGCGTAGGTGATTCTTATGGGGAGAAGATCAAGTACGGTGGGAACTCAGGGGAGGGACGCCTGCTTCGGAGTCTGGTGAGTGGGGAAGGGAGTCCACCTGAGGCCACGTTCACAGACAGTCCACTTACATCCCATGTGCTTCTCCAAGGGGAGGACACTGCACTTTCCAAAGTGAAAGGAGTCATGGAATCCGCCACTGCTCCTGCCTTCACCGCGTGGCCATTACGTGTCTCGGTGGCGAGGCGGACACGCCTCAAGGCACGAGGCTCTCCCTGCACCACACCTGCCTTTCTCCAAATTGCCCAGCAGGAGCGGGGGTGGGGAGATGAGCGACCCTCGCCATTGTCAGCCTTCCTGTGATTACCGTGGAAGCCACTATCTTCTCGTGACCTTGCAATAGATAAGGAAAAGGCATTATAAACTGCAGCGGGCTCTACACACTGTAACATATATTATCTGGTCAGAGCATGTCTTCAGCCAAGTGTCCGGCTCCAGGAGGGGACGGAAAGCAGCACCTGCTTAGACACCTACGTCATCCGAGCCAGCCTGACCGTCCGGGGTTCGTGGTACAGCCAGGTAACAGTGGTCCCGCAGAACAGCTCTTGGCTCTCAGCTCCAGGAGAGTTTTGGCAAGACCTGTAGCCTCCTGAGTTGTGTGTGATTTGATGCAGGGTATTGATAGCAGCTTTCTGGGGTTTCTGAGAAACCTATAAAACCCTTCCTGAAAATGTAAGTGACTTCAAGGATCTGAGCTTCACTGACTCCATTCCTCTCCCTCTGCCCTCCGCCCACTACACACACACACGTACACACACAGTCCTGACTTAGTCTGAGCTGTAAGAAGAGAAGACTGGCGAGCCAGCCCTGGGGCCGTCAGGATGGCCACATTTCCAGCACAGAACCAGAGCTGCGCAGTCCTCTAACCTCCTCCTCAGGTAGCACGTTCCAAACCAGCAGCCCAGGTGCTGCAAAAAACACCTCTGTACTTTCTTCCACACCTACATGTGGGGGAGGACGGCGGTAAGGCCACTGCTGCGGCCAGCCATCAGCACGAGGTGCTGACAGCCTTTCAGACAAGAGGGAGAAAATAGGGAAGGGCGGGGTCCATCCCTAACCATCACACTTCCCAAGCCTTGAATTAGCACCTTGTCACTCACAGCTCCGGTCTCCCAGTGCTGGCTGTCACAGGCACAGAGCAGGTGCGATGCTCGGGCTCTCTGTGGTTCCAGCAGGAAGCTGCCAGCAAAGCTCCCACTCTGTCAGCTTCTCGAATGCCTGGCAGTGTAGACTCAGCCTCCAGGGTCTACACTGTCAAACGCATCGCTCTCCAACACGTTGATTTCTCTGTGCCTTCTCTGTCTCTCTCTGGATTGTAGAATGCCAGAACTGGAAGGGACCTTACATAGATTCTGGTGAAATAATGAGGTCCATTGGAGTTAGGCACATGGCAGGAGTAGTGGAGAGTCATTGGAGACCAGATGTCGGGTCTCCTGACTCCTGGTGCAGTGTTCTTGGCAGCCTCTGCACGGTAATGTCCAATCTCTTGGCTTGGCTGTAGTTTCACTCATCAGAACTGTTCCTTGCCAAACAGCAGCAGGGGCCAGAGTCCACTTCCCCAGCCTACAGCCTGTGTGCCCACATATGTTACACTTTAGTACACCTGGTTTGTCCTCCGATGGGTTCAGATTACCCAGTGGAAGGAAAGCAGCTCCCAGGGGGAGTGGCGTTTTTGTCAATACCACAGCAGAGGTCCGGCTCGGCTTCCAGTAAGAGTCCGTGAAGCTGGGAAAATTACTCATTACGATTTTATTGATATTCACTTCACTCTGCAAACGACGTGGGATGGTTCTGACAGGATGTCTTAATGGGACTGGCTGAGAATCCATTTGGGTGGATGTGGGTTAATGGGGCTGAAGAGACCAAAGGGTTCAACTGCCGGCCCCATTACCCAAGCATCTTCTCTAGCATCAGGAGGAAACATGTACAGTGTCCGCTCAGCAGGATGCTGGGAGGAGAGTGCAGGAAATTCAGGGTGCTGTTTCCTTTCCTTCCCTCCACCCCCTGAGTAGCCTCAAACCTCTTCACTTGGTAGCGGCTTCATCATCCAGACCACTGGCTGCCAAGAAACCCTTGCAGGCCTGAAGGGCTCGTGTGACCATGCATATTAGCTAGTTCTGACACTCAAGACTGAGATACAGGTGGCTTGCCCCTCACCTCCTGCAGAAAGATTTCTCATCGCCTAGTACCAGCCACAAGCTCCCCGATGTGGTGACAGCCATGAGATAAACATGCCCGATGGACTAGCCCCAGGAAAACCCAGTTCCTGGCAAGGAGAGAAGTAAAGACCCAACAGTTAAATGTGGGTTTTCTTGGACTGCACAGATAAGACTCCAGTACACAAATACAAGTTCTTCTGGGGCTTATAATCTGATAATCATCATCAGAGCTACATTTGGGGAGCTCTCTAGAACATACAAAGTGCTGTCACCTGCAGCATTCCATTTAATTCCCCAAGCTCTTCTGGGAGGGAGGGAAGGAGGGAAGGCTAGAGATTTTTTGTGAATTTCCTGTATTGGTCATTTGAGCTCAGATCCATTTCCCACACTTCCCTTATAAGTTGCATGTCCTAGACTTCCTTGCCAACTGGCTTCTGGGTAGCTTATGCCAATGGAAGGCACTAAGAGCTAGAGCGTAGAAGAGGGCCGAAGCCAAGGTGTTTCACCCCATCTCTCTCCACTTCAGGTGGCATCACAGATAGCGTTTGCATCTCCTTGGTTTACCCTAGTTCCCACTGTTCTGAACATCTGGCTCTTGAACATCTCCCTCTTTTCTCCGTTCCTCCAACCCTGGACTGGCCACCTTCTCTTGCTACCCTTTGGACTGCCTCACTCTCTCCTTTCAAGTCTTTGCAACCCTCTGAAACCAGTTCCCCTTATTAAATTTCTTCTGTTCAACCACCCAGTGTAACCTGACCAGACCCAGACTGATACCTTCCCGGAAACGATGAAACCAAGCCTCCAAAGAGGTAAATAGGTTCCATCTGCTGAGCCCTGGACCAAGGCCCCTGGCAGCTTGGCTCTTCTGCCTCCCTGCTGCCCGCTGTGCGACCACAGCAGCGAGCAATCACTAAGCCTAGAGTAAGTCATGCACTTCTGTGCTTTTGCTCAAACTCTCCCCTCTGCTTGGAATGCCCTGCCTCTCTCTTCCTCATCCAGCCAAGCCCTCCCTATCACTCTGCTTAAATATCGCTTCGGTAACTTCTCCCTCAAACATAAATCAAGGTACCCCTCTCTGTGCTGCCAGAACCCTTTGTCAACACTTTTATTAAAGCACCTTTTTAAATTGTCACATCATTACGCATTTGCGTGTCAGCACCTACACTCAAGGCATGGAAGGACTTGTCTTCTGTGCTCCCAACCACAAGTCCCTGGCACATAAATACTCATTAAATTTGTTGTTGTATCGAAATTAATTCCAATGGCATCCCCTCCTCATCTCCTTAGTCTCCTTACTTTCTTACAGAGTTATTCCTACAAAACTATTTGTCAAACACGTCTCTTCCCGTGCAGACTGCGATGTGCTCTCCCAGAGGTGTCCGTGGGGCTGGGTGAGGGGGATGCTGGATAACAGATGACATAAGCAAAACCTCATTTTAGGAGGGCGCTTTTTGTACAATGGTTTGCGGACAGAGTTAAATACACTTTTGAAATGAAATAATAGTAGGGAAGAACTAAATTAGGAAAGAAATTCCGAAGAGAAATGCGTTCTTTTCAATGGATATGTGTAGAAATTTAAAGACAGACATTGGAAGAAGGGGCCATGTTGTGGGAAACAGGTTGAGGTGCTGTCACAGGCAATCTCAGCCATCTCATGACTCTGGGCTCATTGTCCTCCCCAGTACTGGCTCTGTTGGAGGTCACTTCCTCTTCAGGGGAGCTGGCCTTGCATGTTGGGGAGAAACTTCTTTCCACAATTATGCTTCTTCTCAAGATTGGGTTGTGGTTTGGCAACCCAATGGCAATTAGATGTATAGATGGCAATTAGGTTTATACATGTTCTGGTCAAAGCTTTGTCTTTCCCATGTGTATTTATTTGTGTAATTTTCTTCATTACATTATTACTGTATTATGTATGCATTACATTACATACTTAATGAGCTCATCAAGGATAGAGGCCCTTTTGGGGTTCTCTCCTCCCTTCCCCCCAATCCTTCGAGACTTCTCTCCATTGTCCAGATCCATTGTCTCCCTGTGCACAGAGAGGCTTATACTGCACAGAGGTAGAAGCACAGACTCTGGAACCAGACTGCCTGGGTTCAAATCCCAGCTCCGTCAAATGGTAGCTCTCTGACCTTGCACGAGGTGCTGCGTCTCAGCCTCTTCATCAATTACAAATGGTGATAATGATCAGCGCTTCCTCCTGAGTCTGTGGTGAGAATTAAAGGAGTTAATTTATGTAAAGTGCTGGGAACAGTACCTAGCACAGAATAAGCACCATGCTAGCATTATTGTTATCATTATTGTTTTGTTTTTAATTAGTTTCCGCCTGGTTGCAGCCCGTGGGCCTCTTATGCTCCTTTCCTTTGGCATTTTCCAAAGTCCACTTTCCAAGGCTCTGCCTGCAAGGGTAGCTCAGCAAAGACCAACCGTTATCGTTGCATAACTTCTCTGAAATGGTGTGTGTGCTCCAACAGCTCACTGAGGAAGCTTCAGGGAAACCAGAATCAGTCCCCTTCTATAGCTGAGTCCTCTCCATCAGTGGCTGGGTCTGCTGGGCAACTCAAGCAGCCCGACCAGGAGTGGTGCAGCAGCCTTGTTCAAACCATGACTTCAGCCTAAATTCTTGTCCCTGGGGTGGGTGGGGTGGGGTGAAGGGATGACACAGTCCCTGATAGCATCTTGGCATCTAGCTAAAGAATATGCTACCCCTCCAGCCATAGAGGCACCAGTTCTGGGATGGTTTTGAGGGCAGTCTTTCCCTGGGCATCACTTTGCAAAAGACTGCACATTGGCTGTCTGCCTGGGCTGTTTGTATGTCCTGCAACACAACCAGTCCTGCACCTTTTCCTTCTCACAGGCCAAAGAAAAAACCACACACAAGCACACACACGGGGTACTGCTGCTGACCTCCTGGGATCAGAGCCAAGAGAAGTCTGCCTCGTGGATGACAAATGAAGAGTCGCACTGGCTCTGTGTGTGCACACATGTATGAGAGAGAGATCACTAACCTTTTCGGAGGTCAAAACTGAGAGATGAATCTCTTCCGCTGGTGGAGAACAGCACCCAGTGGCAAGTGGCGAGCACCTTGCTTGCCACATCATCCTACGTTTCTACCCTCCCACACACCCCTTCTCAGCGTTTATGATGCAGCTCCAGGGTATTAAGAGGGAAAATGCATTTGGCAGTGCTAATGTCTGCTGTTTAAGTCCTCTGGCTTCATCGGACCTGGCCGGGCAGCCTCTGGAGCAGCCTTGGACGGGATGCGCGTCATCCTTCAAGGTTAAAGAGAGAAAAGCACTTTTGCGGGAGTTTAGTTTATATTTGTATCTTTCGCTGCCATGACACGATAGCTGAAATGGACTGTATTGCTTCCCAGCATGAGCCCATGGTAATATTTCTCCAGCGTTTGTTCGTGAACCTCCTGGCGCGTTTGGCTGGGGTAGTTTGTGCAGTAAGAGGGGTGCTGGCTGACTGCCAGAGTTTTAGAGTTGCATGTCGACTGCTTATCTCATCTTCAAGACTGAGCTCAGAGCCGTTTGGCTGTCTGGGGCAGGGCTAGGGCACTGACCCAGGGTAATTTCCCAGAGGTTTGGGGGAGGGGGTGGGGAGTTCTTGGTGTCCATCTTCCAGCTACCCACCAGCTACAGCCACCTGCAGTCCTTCCACTTGCATCTCAGCAGAGCTGGAGGCCCCGGGTCTTCTCCCTGCAGCTGGGATGACCAGGCTGCCCAGAGACGCCCCCACACAGTAAGAATCAGTCTACGGGGCATGGTAGCTAAGGTGTCAGTGTTGGCTCTGGGGTCTGAAAGGCCTCAGTGCAAGCCCGGGAAATGCTGAGTACAAGAGGCGTGGCCCCAGAGG
Organism: Cabassous unicinctus; assembly: GCA_029593785.1. NCBI lineage: Eukaryota > Metazoa > Chordata > Mammalia > Cingulata > Chlamyphoridae > Cabassous > Cabassous unicinctus. The sequence continues at coordinate 10,831 of JAQZBX010011962.1, forward strand.
AGGCAGCTGTCTTGGGTCAGGTTCACGGATGCAGACCCTGACACAAGGACCCCTGTGAAAGGGAAGCCGAATAGAAAAGGGGAAAGACACCAGGTAAGAGTGGGAGTTTAGGCAGAGCCCTCAGCTTGCTCCTACAGGAAGCTCTGGGAGGTCCAGTCACACCTTAGCGTTTATTGGACTCTGAGCAAACGCTCATCCTCCGAAAGCCAGTCACTGGCAAAGGGCCCCAAAGGACACAACCTCCTGGGCACTTCTGGTTCTTTGCAAGTTGGGAAAAAGAGTGGGGTGCAGCCTCTCCACTAGCCCTAGACAGTAGTGCACAGAGAGCCGCTGGAGTGGGGGTTGTTACAACAAAAGGCCCAAAGGTGGGTGAGGTGGGCACACAGAATAGGAGAGGTAGAGGCAGGGGATCTGGGTAAAGCAGCGACCGCACCCCCTGTACCACTAACCTCGCTGAACTTCGTGCCCCTCAGTATAAACGGGGGACGCTGGTATGTCCTCTGAAAGGTGTGATGTGAGATTAAAGGGCAACCACAGATGCAAGTGACTTGTAGACACACCAAAATGTTAGTTCCCTTCTTTTCCATACACCCATTGGGTTTCCTGCCCCCAATAGAAAGTTATTCTCAGTTAAGAAACTGAAAGTAATGCTAAGTGTGGGAGAAAGAAAATCAGGCTGTAAAACGATCCCTGGCATGCTCACCATTTTATAAACATATAAATATATAACTATATATATATAGAGAGAGAGAAATATTAATGGAAAATACTCAAATGCTAACAGTGATTGATTGTCTCTGGAGGTTGAGATTATGAATTCTTTTTATTGTCTCTTCATACCTTTTTGATTTTTCTATCAAGAACATGTGTTTTTATTTTTAAAAGTTATTTTTTTTAAAATGAGGCTTGGAAAGATCAAGTCCTTTAATTAAATACCGTGAGAAAACTATAAAGGCCATTTGTCTTTGCTTGTTTCCAACGCCTACGTTTAGATGCAGAGGCAAAGTTTGGTGGTGGGTAGATTTTATCTTTGCTTCCTAATTCCTATCCTCGTTATGTATTTGCAATGTAGCAGAGATCTTGGCGGACACCATGCCTCTAATAAAGTTAATTAGGTTTCTTCACTGCAGAACTGCCCACAACCTTTACTATATGAAAGTGCGTGATGACCCCTGAAGTGGTCCCCAAACTTACTTGGCGCTGGAACCCTGTTTTCAAAGAGCATCTCAGGAACTTTTACCCCAGGAGCCAACATTGGGGAGCACCAGGCCTAAGGCAAGGGGATGGTGGGGTAGCCGGTTGCCCTTGGGGAGATGACTTGGAACAGAAATACTTTCCAGTGCCTCCGAATCTCCTGTGTTGGCACCTGTGGATTCCACAGGCCCCACCTGCCCCAGAGCCCAGACAGGATCCCAGGCTCTGATGAGGACCAAGAGTGCACAGAGGTGGTGGACCGGCCAGGACTGGCGGGAGGGGCGAGCAACAGCTCATCTCCGAAGAGGTTTGCACCGAAGAGTGCCATGCCAGGCATTCGCCCTCACCCGGTGCAGCCCAGAGGAACTACGGTGGAGGCACCCACAGACGCAGAAAAGCAGGTGAAGGGTGGTGGGGAACAGGGGCCACCACCGGGCAGAGCCCTCCAGCCAACGCCGGCCACAAGCGGCAAGGGCATCAGTGCTGCATGGTGTAAAGCACTTCAGAGCTGCAGCAGGGTGGCTGTAGAAAATAAGCTCACCAAAGGGGGCTTCCTTAAGGCATTTTCTCTGGGAGGCGATAAAACACAGGGGTGATGTGCCCACACTCCCAGCCAGGCAGCCTGGTTCTGAACCCTACCCCACCCCGCTTGCAGACTGTGGACCCCAGGCCCCATTTGCGGACTGTGGACCCCGGCTGAGCGTCCCCATGCCTCAGATGCCCCATCTGCAAGATGGGAATTGCTTAAAGACTGGGATGAATGTGGCTCTATGGAGGATGGTTTTAACGAGGACTGCGGCTGATTATTCCATGTAGGGGAAAGAGATTGAGGTCAATCTCGGGAAAAACCCCTCTCTTCTCGAGCACCTTAAAAGCAGACTTACGTGAGACTATTCACGGGCATTATTTGTTGATGCGGAGGTTTTGACAAGTAGACCTTGGAGGTCAATCCCTGTGTGTTTATTTTCTTCCCCACTAGGGACATAGTTAAGTAGAGACCAAGAACTAGATTGTGCGTTTCTGAAACGTAAAGCCACCATCCAGTATCCAGCATGAAAAGTAGAATGACGTTTACAGCAAACTTGCTTTGGAGGTCTCCAAAGGAGGTCGAGAGACTTTTTTCTCGACATCCGTGTAAAAAATATTTTTGAAAACGATTTTCACAGTACTGTTACAAGTGCATGGAAGACATATGTGTGGTGACAACACTTGGAGGGCGCATGGTAAATGTGAGGAGCTGTCTTAGGCTGGTAGCACTGTGGGTGGGTGTTTTCCATGTTTTATTTTATGGCATCAAATATTGTTTTAATAATAAACAAAATTGACAAAATGGTAAAAATAATGTTTGAGAAGCTAAACCCATGGAAAGCATATTAAGAATGACATCGCTCCTTTTCCCCATTTAGAAACCCGAAATGGGGAGTGGGACAAGGGAAAAGCAGAATGCGCTGCTTATTATAAATAAAAGCAGTCAACTCGTATTAAAGATTCAAATTACGGCCACCAGATAACTCTATGCGATGGCAGTTCACAGAATCAATAAAACTCCAGTTTGTTTGGGAAGCCAAGTTGCCTATATGCCAAAATACATATTTTGCAAATTGCTTAATTTACATTTGAAAGACCCAAACCTTAATTCTTCAAGAAGCTGAGTGGAAGGATTGAGAGACTACAGAGAAAAAAAAACAAACACGTACAAGCAGCCATTTAAGCATCCTTTTTTTGGTCCTGCAATATACATAATTTGAAATTGATAGCATTTGGGAAAAAGGAAATATTTTTTCCGTTAAAAAAAAAAAAGGCAACAACACGGAAAACTTGCCAGAGTTACATTTAGCCCTCATCAGTGAGCTTTTACGACTCCGGGAAGCAGGGAGATAACACGTTCTCCTGGGGGAATCACACTCCACGGAAGCCACGTCCTCCCTTCACACCGTGCTCTTTTGAGAGGTTGTGGAAGGAGCTGGTGCTCTCTGGAAATTCTGAGGGTCTTCCAGTTGCTGTCCAAGGCTTCTGCTCGGGAAGGAGATCGAGGTCAGGGTCCGCCACGGTCTCGCAGAAGGCCCCTGAGGACAGTCCTGGGCCGCCGTGCCTCGGAGTCTTCTTTGAAAATGAGTGTGATAAAAGCACAACCCAAATTTTTGAGCTCGAATATAATGTCTTCAATTTGTAACGGGATTTGGAATCCATAAGGTCATGTCTCTGCTGTTGCCATGTCCATGTACCCGACTCTCTTCATGTTAAAGTGGTGATAGCAGAGACATTGGGCTCTGGAAGACACAAGTTCTCACCCTGGCTCCACCACTTAAGAGCTGGGTGACATAATTAAGCAATTAATTAAGTAATTAAGCAAATTAATTGTTATCTCAGAACATGCATTTCCTGGCTGAGTTACAAACTGGAAAAAAATACATATATGGTGTCCTGAGAAGGAAGAGTCAGAAACCCAGAATACTACCTAAAAGAGAGCTTTATTTAGATAAATGGATAATACTTGTAAGAATTTAGATAGTAATAACAATATAACAAAGAGAAATGAGTTAATTAGGTAACATAAAGGAAAAGGGGAAGTATATGTACAATCACTCACCAAAGACTAGCAATTTATTTGACAGTTGATCTGTAGATGATCTAATATTAATAATCAGTCAATAATCACAATTATTGATTACTCACAATATAATGCAATAAACCAATTAGATAGTACAAAGGAAGGAGAGAGAGTATATTTACACACACTCACCAAACCGGGGGAAAACTCAACATCTGGTCTTTCACAAGGCTGGGAAGTCCCAGGCAACAGCAGACCAGGGTCTTGATTGGAAACAACACCTGGATAAAGCGGACTAGCAACTGCCCCTCCCAGGGTACAATACAACACCAGGTCCTGAGTACAGTACAACACCAGGTCCTGTGTACAATACAACACCAGGCCCTGGGTACAATACAACACCAAGCAGAGCATCCTCTCCTGGGTTAGACTTCCACTGGCAGTCTTCAGTCTGCCCCTTTTAAGGGATTCGGAATCTCAGAACTCTTGCCAGTCTTGCAACTTGTGCATGGGAAAGTTTTGACAAAGCTCTCTGTGTGCCTGCAGGCAGGGCCTTCAAGCACATCCTCCCACCGACCAGACCCCAGTTAACATTCCTCGGTGCCTGTGAGAAGAAGACTCCAGGCACCTGCACATTCTTTACTGTTGGTTCACAATTCTTGACCCATTCCTTACTTACATTTATAATTTTATATCAATATGGCATCTGGCGTAGGGTAGGTGCTCAGCTCTAGTCAGTTCTTCCCTTTTCTGCCATTCAAATTGTACATTATTTTATTTTACAGATGGGCTTAAGGGAGAAAAGATAACTGAGCTGTGGTTAAAAAGCTAATAAACAGCAGAGTGGAGACTAGAACCGAGATCTGAACTCAGCCAAGCCCAGGGGCTGTTCCTCTCATTTTCTCCCCTCACTTTGTTTTTCTGTAAAATTTCTGAAAAGTAGTGTTTGGTGGTAGAGTGGCAAATGGAAAGCCGGCAGGGTCAGGTGAGGAGGTGGCAGACAGAGGCCTCCGCCAGCCGCTCTCCCCGCTGTGGAAAGGCTGTGGCCTGCTTTACAGCAGCCAGTGAATCTCCCGGCCTCTTTATTGGAACTACCTGCCCACGTGGACTTTGATGGCCCCGAGGGAGCACAGAGAGACGATCCAGCTTTATGCTGTCCCCATCAAAAACGAACAAATAAAGAGCTTGCCTCCCTGCCAGGACGTCTTAATCGCTCCCACTGTGGGCCTGACTCCACAATTCACATCCTCTAGTGCAGAAAAGAGAAAGAACCACACTGAGCAGAGAGGGTGATCTCAACAGAATGATTTTGGGCTGGGCTGGGCCAAGGATGTGGCTCCCAGGCCAGGCAGAGAGAGCATTTCAGCATGTTCTCTCTGGATCTAACAAACGGAGTAGATATTGTCCAGATATTGCCCATAGCACCCTCCTCAGTAGTTTCAATAATCAATCACTCCCACTCATTTAAAAAATAAATACCTGTCCATGTAGCACCAAAGTGATGTGCTTAGAAAGCTTCTATGGAGCCTTCTACAGAGGCATCTCCTGCAATGCCAAAGTGATGTATGCTACCCAAAAGCCTTGAGCAGCCTTTTGACATTCAGCAGTTTATAAGTAATATTCTGAGCCCTTTCCTGGTACTTTTCCTGTATGCCACCAGCATATCATTGAAGACTCCATGGCCCAATTCCCACACACACTCAGATATCCACAACAGCTCTTTCGCTCAATAAGTCACCTTCAAATGCAATGTGTGTCCATGCTAACACACACACACATACACACACAGACACATGATGGCAGCCTGGTCCTATGTGTAATTGGACATTGGCAAAGTGATTTGTGATCAAGGCCTTCTCTAACCAGAATCCCTCTCCTTTCTAACCTTACCTGAGATAGCCCAAGGCCCTTTCACCTTCAGAATACGAGAGGGGCCCCTGGGAACCCCATGCAGACTCGCCCCATTAATCATGTGAGCTTCCAACACCTATTGATACCCTGGGCTTCTTGCTTTTCACTCATTTGGGCTTAATGGCTTTCCCTTACAGTTTTTTACGTGGCTCAGGGCCCCATTTCTCCTGGTGTAACTGCCTCTTTGACCTGGCTTTAGACGTGGGGTTTCCTAATGAACAAGATGAAGGTTTCCCCCAGCCACCAATCCCGCAGGGTCCTATTCCATTATGCTCAGCTCCCCTCCTCATGGACTAGAGTCCCAAGACTGAAATTTCAAGCAACTGAGCCTTACCTTTGATTTTGATAATGAACAGGGGTTGACACATGGTCCTATAAAATTCCTGGCTTAAAGGTTCCCTTGTTGACAGCAGAGAAACTAACCAGGGATTAAGTAATCTATTCCCCCTCTCCCCTTGACCCTTGTTAGTTTTTATGAGTAACTCATGGGCATCTTGGAAGATGCAGACAATCTAACCCCAAAACAGTGAGATACAAGAGTCATCAGTTAGGGTGGAGGAGGGGTTGGGAGCAGCCTTAGGGACAGGTCTCAGTAAGCAGCCTCCCAGCCCTCTCCCAAGACTAGATTGCCAACAAAGAGAGCCTCCCCATGGCGGTTCATTCCAGTGGGAGAACAGGTTGCTGAAGGCAAGCCTTTCATGCTGCCTCACTCGACCCACGGCCCACCTGCCGCTCATGCAGAACTCCAGCCACATCCTCTCCCACCTTGGTTTTCTCTTCTGAAAAGTGGAAATAACAAAACCTATCTGGCAGGGTTGCCATGAAGCTCAAATGAGATAACATGGGCAAAATCTTAGGGAATTCCAAAGTGCTCTGCGGCCAAGAGCTGTCATGACTAGTTGTTTTACCCTGATGACTAACAGCCTATGCCCAGGCCAGGTCAGATTTCAGTAGCCTCACCTGTGACTAGTAGGTAAAGAAAGATGTATGGTTGCTACCTGGCCAAGAATGGATGCTTTGTGATTATTATTCACTGCCTACTTTAGAAGGCAAAATGAATGAAACGTATGCAGGTCATGGACACCAAAGAGCCTTTTCATATCAATTGGGGAGGAGTTGTCAGCTTTGATTCATTCAGTAAAGTTCTTAGACAGGCTATCAGTGTGTTCTCCATCTCCTGACAACGGATGGACCTCACAGCTGACGTTGCATGGACTGTGCTTCCCAAATCCTCCTGCTTCCATAGGGGCACCCATTTAAAAAGCAGCAGACATTAAGAGAGCCACGTGGGGTGCTACCCTTTCCCATCATACTTCCATCTTTGGTCCCTTTTCCTCCTCTGCAACACCCCCCACCAACAACCCATGTACCAGCTACTTTCCCACAGATATCTCCCTTGTGTCAAGTGTTGATGAGTGGAAAACATCCATTTCTGGGGTTCCCAAGCCTGTCTCCTTCTACCTCTTATTGAGCACCTTTCCAGAGGGAAAGGGTGAATGGGAAGACTTCATCTGGGCTCTTCTTGAGACCCTGTTTCTTGGCCAGGCCTCGGTGTCTCACTCACTAGCTGTTAGCCCTCCATGATCCATTTGGCTCACTTTGGGCTCATAGTACTACTTAGCAGGCTATGAAAAGTCCTTGTAGGATGAAACTGGGCACATCAAAATCTAAAACAAAACTTTTGGATTGGAGTTTCTCCCCATTATAAAAATGGTCGAGGAACTGCACTCACCTACCCCAACAACGATTACTACCATGAAATCTCTCTTACTGTAAACAGTTCACAGGGACCTTTACCCTTGGAGATTTGGCAGATTCTCTTTGATTTCAAGGCAAGATCAAAGCCTGCACACTCACCTTTCAGATCAGTGGGGACACAGTTTGAGCTGCACCACCAGGTTTTCCATTAGAGGTTTTTCCTGTTTTTGTCTTGCTCAGAGGCTGTATATTCCTCCCAGAGAGCTGCTCTGTGTCATCTCTTGCTGCTATGATCATGCAGGATATTGTCCTAAAGGCTAAGAGAGAATGAGGACACAGCTCTCCAGAGATTCGGACTAGCCCTTCCGTTTGGTTTTGGGTTGTGTGCAGTTAGGCAGGGAGTCCAGGGATCAGATGAACTCAGAACTCTCAAGTTCTTCACAGCACCAGGTAAAGGCCTTGCAATTGCAAAAAATATATGTATGTGATGCTTGGTCCTTCTGAAATTGACCTGTACTCTCTCATGATTGAGAGGCCAACTCTGCAGATCAAGAGGACATCAAAGTCATGGTCAGCTCAGTGTTCTGTCTATGACAGGAGCCCAAGGGGATGCTTTCTGGGTATAAATATGTGCCCTGGTCACCCATAACTTGCCCATCACAGCCCCATATCTATGGTTCTGTCATCTCTATGCCACCTCTTGTGGTAATGAGTGATTTGGCCTCTGTAGGCCAGAGCCAGATGTGACCATAAAGCTCTGTAGGTTCTTCTGTCTGATGTGTGGGGATCACAACCCCCCATGGACACTGTGCTCCCAGGATTAGGTCCTGATAGAATTATGGTCTTCCAGTGGATATGTGCTCACTACAAGAAGGAAGGGGCCCAAATACCAACCTTCTCCACTTTTGAACAGAATAGATGGAAAAGGCTTCTCATTACAGAATCCAGAGAGATTTAGACTAGATAGTAGGGGCAGTGTTCTCTTGGCTAAGAGCGTCTGGCCCTCAGACAAGTTCATTGAAGTTCTTCAGAAGATAACGGCCATTGGAGCAGAAGAGGCCACATGGCAAGGGAACAGATGGGACTCAACACCACGGGTCCTGGATGCAGAACCTGGATTTTGTCCCTGATGTAGCTGAACATTCAAACAGCAGCCCTATCAGACCAGCCTCTAAAATCCATTCCCTCTTCCTTCCACCTCCTCCAGAGAAGGTTCTCTTCTCTCCTCTGCCCTACCCACTTGTAGAGCTCAGTGATGTCTGGATGCACCAAGCACACTTCACCCTGTTCCATCCCCACTTGACCCTGGGCTGACACAGAGCTGGGGGATTAAAAAAAGGAGGAAGGTCATTCCTGTGGAATAGGTTGCTTCTATTTCCCCTTATTTCAACCCAAAGCTCTGCTTTGACCATATATATGACCTTTATCTTTTCCTGCAGGACCCAAGAAGAAAAAGGACAATTGTAGGGTAAGTGAGCGTAAGAGTAAGACCTTTTTGGACGATTGAGAGAAACTCAGGGAGACCACTGTCAGCAGTTATTACAAAGGACACCTAGGCACCCACCTTTCTCTGAAGGACACAGATGAAAAGGTAGCGAGAGCTGCTGGCGATCAGGTTGGTTGTTGGTATTAATTTAGACGTAGTGGATATAGCTTTCTTTCTTTCAATAAGCAAACATTTGGCAAGTACTTATGGTGCTTGGTCCCGAGAATACAAGATCAATAGCATATGACCACAGGGTCTGAGAATGCTGCAGTCTAGTGGGCCAGACCGCACAGAAACAATAATGGATTATAGCAATCTTTTATATAAGACAGAGAGATGTATACAGAAAGCTGTGGACTCCAGAGCAGGATTCATTTTGGAATGTGCGGCACTGAGCTAGCTAGATGCTGGGAGCACGGTGGTGAAGAAGCAAACATAGGCTTTGCCCTCACAGGGCTTATAATCGAGAGAAAGCACCTAACTCAACCTTGAGCTCAACATGGACCTGGCTCCATGAGGGAAGACGCAGGTCATGATGAAAGAGTGCTTTAGCTGTTCAGAAGACAGACAATGGGGAGAGGGCTATTCAGAGAGAAGGAAAAATGCATGATAGTACAGAGGTTCGAAAGCATGGCTTATTGGGGGAGCTTGAAATAGTCCCCTATTTATTATTTTGCAACCCCACCCCCATCTGCCCTTTCAACTCAGAGTCTCTGATTCTTGGAGTTATGGAAAATAAGACCATGTTGCTGAGATGGAGCCAGAAAACATTAGCAGAGATCCCCAAGCTTGACCCTGGAGCCTGGACTGTACTTGAATATTTAGAAAACGGGTGAACCAATCCTAGTGTCCATGAGTTTTCTAAAACAATCATATATAAACTGAGAAGAATCTTGTCTGGATTTCAATAAGCTCTAGTGCTGTGGTTTACATGAGCTGCCTTTTTCCACGTACAGGAAAGATAAAAATAATAGCTCTTTCCTCAAACTCTGTGACTCCAAAATAGAGTGAAAAGGCAGCAAGTACCAGCGTCAACAGATACCCATCCAATTCAATCCCCATTGTGAATTTTATTTTATTTTTTGTATTGCTCTTCCATGCCATATTCCTCAATGTACCTGTCCCCAGAGAGGAGTGTATTTTATCTCCCTGGCTGCGTGTGCTTTCCTTTCCAAAAATCAGGGAGACAGGGAGCACCCTCTAAGCGACACAGCAGAAAGAAGATTCATTCTCGTCCACTTAAATATTCATGACAGCTTGCATTCGGGTTCAGAAAGACACTTGTTTATTTAGATAAGATTTAATTTATTCATAATTTACCTAAATTTGCAGGAGCGTGCATGTACATTTTAGCATATAAGTAGCATAATACATAAAACATTACTGAAGCCTGCGAATTATACAGTGAGAGCAGTGGAACCCGCCCGGATGTTTTAGGGAGATAACGCACTTCTATCAGAGCAAAGACCTTAACACAATAGCCTGAGAGCGGCTGCCTACAATGTGCTGACTCATCATTATCTTTTTTACCCAAGGCAAACTCCTCATTAAAAACAAAATGTATATAATATGAAGCGATGTTGCAGAATCCCTTTCTGGAACCAACGTTGTGTAATTCGCCTCTTCTCCCTGGCCATGAGTCACTTCTTTCATTCTTTTACATCCAGTCCTTTCTCTTCTCCCACCTCCTCCCCAAATAAAACAAAACAAAAGCTTGAATTCCCTCTGTATTTCCAGAGTTCATTAATGACAGCCTTATATTCACATCCGGTTATTCATTCATTCGACTAATACCCATTGCCCACTTGTTGCACATAAAGACTATTCTTGACTATTTCAGCAGCCTAGCAGAGTATCTGATCCTTTTCCCCCAGGAGAGCATGAACTCTTTGAAGCAGGTGTTGTGTCTCATTCATTCACTCCTGTATTGCAAGCACCCAACACTGACTAACATATTGTAGGTGATCAATAAATGTCATTGATGATCATTATTTTTCTGCAGCATATGGAAATTCTTAGGAATTGAGAGAGAAATGAAATACTTGCCCATGGTTTGTTGCTGGCTATGAGCCTGACATGCTCTTCACTTGGACCCTTGAAAAAGAAGAAGATCCGAGTCTTCCCATACAGCCCTGCCAAGTATGTGCCTTTTCCTTGTTGGTATGCAGGGACTCACTGACTGCCACCGTTTATAGGATTTGGAGCAGGACTATGAGAGACACAATCTGAAGACAGTGTAAGAAGATTTAAAGGAAGGGGATTTGTTTGGAGTGTTTGCTACCTAAAAGCGTTAAAACTTTATAATGCCAAACAAGTCCCGTTTTTCTTTATTTATGGATCATATATTCCCCCCCTTTATTACTGCCATACATTTTTCTGTCCTGACAGCTAATACCACCAAAAACCTCATTGCTAGCAAAAAAAAAATTACATTTACCACTCTCTCCAAGACAATGATTTTAGAATGAAAGGGAACAAATACGTATGCATCTCTATGCAAAAAGGTCCGTGTTTATTTTTTAACCCCTGAACTTGCACTCCACACTGAATATCATTTTGGGGCTGAGAAACACATTTTTCGTCAGAGTTCCATCGGATGGCGGGGGGAGTTAAAAACATACCCCTCTTACCTGTTAATTGTTAACCTGGGAAAGAAATATCAAAACAGGTCATCTTGGTTTCCCCAGAGTTGGTGCCATTTAATTTCAATTTGTCAAATGTGGCACTTTGGCAGAGATTTATTTTTCCTCTTGATTTATTAGAAATGTTCTAAAACGGGCAGTCTATCACTCAAGCTATTTCAGCCAGGCCTCTTGTTGAAGTTTCTTTTCCTTTGGCTTGCTCTCCAAATCCACAGGAAGGGGGAAAACAGCCTAAGAGATAAAAACCACAAGGGGGAAAAAAAGAAAGCGAGAAATCAATGTGTTTTAAACATGATGACAAGGTGGGTTGTTTAAATTGCTTTTACACATTGATTTAAAGCATGCCCAGTAGAAACCTCTATTATATTAACAATCTATTCCCTTCATTTCAATCATTGTAGTTGCTGTATCTTATTACCTTTCAGACAGATGATGTCCAAATATAATGTTGAGTAAGATTTTTTTTTTTTTACTATTATTATTTGTTAGAGGAATGATGGGCAATGACTTAGAGTTCTGGGGACAGGATTAGTAACATAAATAATGTGAATTCCAAATAACCCAAGATAATGATAAATCAACTGTGCATTTAACTACAGATTATACCCTAGAGGTGTTTTGGTAAATGGCCATTCCTTCAGGCTTCAGGGAGATAGGATGTGTTCCCAGCCATGGACTGTGAGCTGTTAGAAATGGATGGCACATTGCTGTCTCATGTGAAATAAACAAAGCTCCCAGGGATGAGAGGTTGTGTTGTGTTTTTGACAAAATCACCTTTCATCACAAGAGTTTGTCATTGAGATACCATTGCTGGACCACTGACATCTTCGTAAAATTACTTTTGCTTAGCATGCCTGGATTTCAGCATTCCCCATGCTGCTTTGGTATTCCCATACTGGAGTGAACCCCTTGATGATGGCTAGGACTTAGAAAGGTGGGGAGAGGAGTTCTTTCAAACCTGGACCTGTGTCTTAGGTAGTTATTCTGGAGGTAACCCAGTGATGGAGAATCCAGACCACAGTTCTCTAGTCAGAACCTCCCTTTATATATCAAGGTCATCATTTTCCATTTAGGAATTTTAAATGTTGCCCGAGCTATCTCTGAAAGTTTTCTCCTTGATCCTCAAAGAAAAAGAAAGGGAGCAAGTGTTTCCCCTCATCTCATCAGGATGGTCACATAACACCCATTTCACAGGTGAAGAAGCTGGGTTTTAAACAAAGATTTTATTCATTCAAGGTTACACACATGTTAAAGACTGAGATTGGATTTGAATTCAAGTGGAGTTTTACTCCAAAAGTTCTCTTCTTTCCTCTACACCACACTCTCCTTAAGCCATTGGTTAGTTCATTCATTCATTTAACCGAAAGATGTTTGCTGGATACCTACTATGTGCCAGGCAATGCCCAAGCTGCTGAGGAGACACCAACCCCCATTAGGGACCTCAGGTTGGCAGGTGCAGTAAATGGATATGTGTGGTGTGCAGTTAAAATGGCTGCACCCAGGAGAGCACATCAGAGGGCTCCATGACCCCCACACTCAGGGAGGGCTTCCTGGAGGAGGTGACCCTGGAACAAATCTTGTCATGAAACACTGACATGCTTCATCCCCTGGATAATGACCATCTGGGCACTAGGACATCTCATTCTTTATTGACTCATTCTGCAATGAAGGGGTCAAGGAAAAAAATCTCTGAATGTTTTCCCTTCTCTCTACAAGTCATATACACAAAGAGAAAGCTGACCTTCTTGCCACCGTATTCTTTTATTGGGTTAAAAAAAAAAGAAAAAGAAAAACAATTCCATCAGCTAGGAGCCTCAGACAGACATTCCTAACCAGATTTGTCAAGACAGTGAAGACTTTTAAATGATATGATTTAACTTATGATCAGGCAATTTGTTCCTTCTGCTTATTTCGTGCTTGGCTTTATTATATACCTTAGAATACAGGTATGGGTAACAAGGGCTATTTATCAAGGCTTTGTTAGAATTAAGATTTATACCAGGCAAGAACCTTAAAGATACCAGATTTAAGAGTTATTCTGTGATGTCTTTATTCTCTGCCTAACAAACTCCTCTTCATCCTTCAATACCCACTTCCTATG
>JAQZBX010011962.1:24513-42012 GCA_029593785.1 Cabassous unicinctus
TTTTTTTTTTTTTTTTTTGACAGGGAACTCTGTCTTAGGATTTGAAAAGAATTTGGTTCTTATTGGCTGTTTTTTTTTCCCTTCCTGGTTGAGAATTAGTTTGTTTTAATGTAATTCTTTCCCTACTTATAAGTACAGGGCATCACACATTTGAAGTTTCTACCAGACTGTGAAACCCTAACCTTCATCTAATGATTGGAGAAACTTCATAAGCCTGAGCAGGTGCCATAGACCTTCCTGAGAATTTTTATCTTGTTTGTAAGAGAAAATCATTTCTAGACCCTGGAAGATATAGAGCCCAAAGCAGCCATTCCTTCCTTTGTATTATTTCTTCATCATTATTAAAGATGATCTGGAGGAGAGCTCAACCTACTGGGATCAATTGTGGGACATTGGTTGGAAAGCTCCACTATGGTAGAAACAGAAAATTTCAAACAAAATTACAAAAACTTGGAAAGTGGCAGGCGAGCCACCGCAAAGTGCACGAAGGGAGGCACCTGTGGTTTGTTTGTTTATTTCTCTACTAAGATAGCTCTCGTCATGTGGGTGGAGCTGCTCTCCTCTGAGCATGCTCAGTAGGGAGAACACTCCTAAAAAGCCATGATTTGCTTGCTCTGAGCTTCTAATTTTGTGCCAGCTGTGAAATGTTCCTAATGAGTCTGGAACAGTGGTACGGACTAGGGTGCCAGGCTGCCAGCTGTGCACACGAGAGCGCTAATGGCAGTGCAGCTCCATGCAGCCTGGCATGTGATAGGATGGATTAGTAAGGAAGGAGCACAGGACCTGGGGCTGAGAGCCTGCCATGGGAATTCCATTCTTCACGAATTGGGTTAGCAAAATTTCAGACCAACAGCTACAAACAGCAACGAAGTTGTATTGAGTATTGGTGTTCATACAGCTCCTCAATACCACTAATTTCTCATTTTTTTCCCTCAATAGTGAGTAGCTGAGATGATCTATAATGCCATCGATTTGCTTCCTTTCCTGCCAAGAGCCAGCATCTAGTAGAGGGAATTCTTCTAAGGAAAATAGTTTCCACGTTGTAGCTGTGATTCAGGCTTTTGTCTTATCCCCCAAATGGATAAGGCGTTAACCATTAAGCTAATTAGTAGTTTCATCCTCGCTTTGACACACTCTGGTGGTTCTGTCACCTCGAAGGTAAACCCTTGAAAGAAATCAAATGCGCCTCCAAATTCTGGGTGATGTGAGATGTGGCGGCCTTGGCTTCCAGCCTACACTGGGACCGTCACAGGCTGGGGTCATCAGCCCCTCCAGAGAGGTGCCAGGGGTTATAAGCGACTCAGCCTCAAACCACGATTTAAGATTCTGCATGAATTGCAATAGGTCCTATGCTTGCATCTTGACTACTCCTGCTACATAAATTATAAAATGGGGGTGGGGAGAGAACCTTCAGTAAACACAAATCAAACCTCCTCCCACACAATTGTACAGCCAAGTGAATGCATTGGGAGGAGCAGAAGCTGAGAGCTATAGAAGTTGAGAGATACAACGTGGTGGGCCCTGGGGGCTAAAAGAAAATGCCAACTTTCTAGGGAATAAAGCCTCAGGAAGCGGCAGGGTGTTAATTCTTCCTCTGGAGTCTGGAGTCCGATGTAGGGTAGGCTGAACATCATTTTCAAGATCATAAAGCCTAATCAGACCTGTAAAAACAACAAGCCCGGAGAAATGTGAAACTAAGGGAGATGGGGCAATCTGTATGATTTCTGATCGGAGTTTGTTGAGCACAGGGGAGAGCTCCACGTGTCAGAAGTCTGTTCGTCCACCTGGAGACACGCTGCACTGGGGTGGGGGAGGGTCGAAAGGTGCAGGGGCGTGCGCGCTTCGGACAGGGTTGCACGTCACCAGCTGTCTTCACAGAGGAATTCCAATTTGCATGTTTCAGGGCGAGCATGCACTTTCGTGACTCCCATTTCACGGCTCTCCAAATGGAATGCGGCTGATGTCCGAAGGGATGCTTATTAAGTGGAAGCCACAGAGAGGAGGATAACTAGACACATATTGAGCTAGCACAGCTAGTGCCATGCAGGTAGAGGTAATGAATTCCATTCTCCAACAATAGGGACGTGGCCATGTGGACCTGCAGTGGGCAGACTTCCTCAGGACCTCTGGGGAATCCAGTTGTCTTAACGTGCACTTGCAGGTGCGTTTTTGAAATGTGTTGGGTGTGCCTATTTCATGCTTTTAAGGGCTCATTACCTCTATAAGTAAAACACTTATCTGAGAAGAAGGAAGATCGGGCTGCGCATTAGAGCCAGCTTGCTTCTTTCTCCCTGGCGCTGCTTGCAGGAGGAAGGGTGGTGCCGCGTGACAAATCACTTCTGTTTGAAAGAGTTGGAGCAGAGCATCTAGGAGACTAGATAAGAGAACTTGAATGATCCTATTATAAGGATAACAGCGGTGAGAAGAGTCTGTGGACAGCCATACACGGGCACATTAAGTTGATTTAAAGGTGGTGTGGCAGCCCGAGACACTGAATGTCCCGCTCTGGACTGCTTCGGTGCAGACCTTTAACGTTATTTTAACATAGCTGGATCCGTGTATCACTGCAAAGCCTACTTGAGCAAATCCATGTAAAAAGGAATACGTCGTCTGTGCAGCACACAGAAACACAAAACAGCTGCTGTTTGGTCTTTGAAGAATAAGAGCATGGGCACAGAGTCCAGACTAAAAAACAACGAGGTTTTCCGTTTCCCCCGTTGCTGCATATTAGGCCACGCTGACCCTTTCGGAATCTACATCTGCTCATTAAGACATTCACAGCATGCAAGCCTGATGCCACCCCTGAGAGCAGAGCCCTGCGAAACGCAGACCTTTCAGGTGCATACATTCGCAAGAGTAATAGTGTGGCACCACCCGTTTAGTTTGTGCTCTGGTCCTACCATAACGAGATGTGGAGCTCCAGCTCTGCATAATTTTTGAATGTGCAAAGACTGTGCTGTCTTGAAATACATTCCTGCCTTAAGCTTTCTTCAGGATAACTTCAACTACTGAGAGCAGGGAAGAGGGTTGCCCCTCTGTACTTGCGTTTCCATGATCTCCTTATAGGAACAGGTTCGTTTTAAAGCAGTTATGATTTTCTCATGTTGATTTCGTTTTCTCCATCCCATTTGTCTCCCAAGTGTGTAATCATGAGAGCTTCACTTCCGCACTGACCCGTAGGCCTTACGTTGGCAGATGCTGTTCATGTACACTCGATACAGCACTAAGCCAAAGGGAGAAACATCTCTTTACACGGTGTACACACCTGTGATGGTTCTCCACCTACCGTCAAGCAGGAGAATAACTTGACCCATATCTCCATTGTGACTTCAACTTGCTGTGGGAACTGGGACATGTGGCACATTTTCCTCTTCTTAAAATAAGTGCAAAAACACTTGATGCAGATATACCAGTTGAATATAAAGCCTTAAGAAGCAAATTTTATGTGCAGTTTTAGAAAGGTAGATGACTAGATAGATACCTAGATAGATGATTAGATAGATGGATAGATAGGTATAGATAGATGTTTAGATACAGATAGATGATAGATAGGTAGGTAGGTAGGTGGATGGATGGATGGATTGTAGATAGACAGATAGATGACTAGATGCATGGATGGATGGATGGATGGATGGATTGTTAGATTAGATTAGATAGATGCTAGCTAGCTAGCTAGCTAGATGATAGGTAGATGATTAGATATATGAATAGATGTGTAGACAGATAGATGTTTAGATATAGATAGATGATAGAATACAGGCAGGCAGGTAAGTAGGTAGATAGATGATTGATAGATACATATATACATAAATACATACATTCATACATACATACATAGATGACTAGATGGATAGGTGGATGGATGAATGGCTGGCTGGATAGAATGTTAGATTAGATAGATAGATAGATAGATAGATAGATAGATAGATAGATAGATAGATAGATTAATATCTGCATTTCAACTGTTCTATGCCATGAAGGCAATTTCTGGACAAATAAAAAAACATGTAAAATGCTCAGCCAGTAGTATGAACTTGTCATTAGTCCTTTGACAACCTCCTATGACTTGTATCACCTGACACTTACTACTTGAGGTTGTTGCTTTAATAAAAAGGAATTAGGATCCTTTCATGAAATACTCCAGGCCAAATACACTTCAAAGAAAAAATACATATTTTTTTCCCTTTCTAGTTCACAGGTTAATAATAAAACTCATTCAGGGACACATTCATCAAGTGCTGAGCCAATTGAGGCTTGCATTTGTTGCTTCCAAGGCGCCTTGGGAATCTCAAAGATACATATCCCTATTTGTTTGAAGAGAATGGTTTGAGATAATGCTTTCAAGTTGTACTGAAACCACTCGGTGGCTTGTGTGGCTATTCAGAATAGACATGGATGGATGGATGGATGGATGGATGGATGGATGGATGGATGGATGGATGGATAAAGAGAGAGAAAAGGAGAAGGAGAGGGAGAGGGAGAGAGAGAGAGCGAGCGAGCGAGAGAGAGAGAGAGACTTAACAAATAATGAGCATTCCCTCCAAGAAAGCTGTGTCCTGACTTAATTTACTAATCCCAATGCTTCTCTCATCTTCCTCCTCCTCTTAGAATGTTATTGTTTTGGTGAAGGTGACCTTGCACCAGAAAATAGGAGGGATAGTGGTAATCTCAAAAGGGAGCCAAAGCCAAGCACTATCCTTAAGAATCATGCTAGGTGCTTGATAATTTCCCAACAACCCTAAGGTAAATATCAGTTTCCCTGTTTCATAAATGCAGACACTGAGGAACTTTCCGAATCAACAATTTGCCTAAGACCAGAGAGATAGTAAGCAGCAGTGCCAGGATTCAAAACCAATCTTGCATGAATCACGATCTATGCCCTTAACCACTAAGCTAAAGGTTCGCACCTATAAAACCTGGGTGCTAATGATACCCAGGGTGGTTGTGAGACTTGAGTGCAGACCTAAGTGGACATATTCTTTGGCCATAAAGCACCATTCAGGTAATTATAATGTAATCTTTGATCTGATTGCTCTAGTAAAGGACCAAGGATGGCAAAACCCATGGAGGCCCAGGAACCAGCCATCAGTGACATAAGCAATGATGTCATTTCTTGGCACGGGAAGTGCATGTTGGGGTAGAACTCATTTCAAGAGCTCTCACACTTCAGCTGCTATGCTAAGTCAGTTTTGTATCCAGACAGTTAGTCAATGAATGCATCTGGCACCAACACCTTCCTAAATGCCTGCTTGCCCAATCCATGCTTAGCTGGCTTTTAACAGCAACCCTAAAATCGAAACACTAAGAGATGACTGTCACCAAGCCACCTGTAGAATCCAGGAATGCAAAAGGATAAGTCCCTCATTTCATTGTAAATGTGAGCTCCTTGCAGTCCAATTCAGAGGCCCGTCACTTAGAAATGTTAATGCTATTCATTGTAGCATGCATGGGATAATGGCATTTCTCAACATCTGCTTTCATTTAAAATTTCCAAGTTGCCTCGGTGTTCCATTCTGTGGGCACCACTTGGTAATGATGCTGTTCATACTTCTGAAGCAGGAGGATGGAAAGTGGCAAGTGGGAGCCCAAACAAAATATTATTAATGAATATTTGCAGCTGCTGGTGGGACTTGGTGAGTAGCTGCCAGCACTGGTGACAGAATTCATCTTGTAAAATGTACCTGTGATAAATATCAAGTAGGAGTGATTAGCAAAGCTTGTTAATTCATGAATGGCTTGCACAGAAGCCAGCAATTTCATTTCCACCAGTAACAGAATATATACATATTTTTTCCTCTTCCAAGGCAGAAGGGACTTAAGTTCATAAAATGCCCATCGTTGCCCCCAACTTGGTTTTCTTTTTGTCCTCTGAGAAGTTTAGTCTGGAAGGAGAAAAAAAGAGGTAGAAGTGTCTGTGTTTAGAGAAATGGACTGTGGAAAGACTATGTACATCCTTCAAGGCTCATATCAAAACTCATGTCTCCCCCACAAGCCTTTGTTGCAACTCCAGCCTCTGGGAATCCACCCTCCAAGTTTCCATTGTGCTTGTGTATCTCTCTTCCATGCATTTAGCATTTAACCATATTTTGCCTTTTTATGGTAAAGCTTTTCACTTGCGTATTTCTTGTCTTCCTGTCTACACTGCAAGCTCCTCAAGGGCATCCATCCTCCTCTCTTTTCCCCCCTCTCTTGACCCCACCACAGCACCCATGCTTGGTCCAGGTGCTTATGAACTATTTCTGATATAAATGGCTATGCAAATGAACGCATGAGGGACCTGCGGACAAGTATCCTTCCCAGTGCAAGGACTTGACCTGCAGGCCACAGATTTTAAGTAACTCCAGGGCAGGTCAGAAGGCAATCTTGAGCATGGGATCACCCTGAGGCCCTTGAAATCATACCTGGAAGGCAGATAGCTTGCCCTACTCCTGAACTGGATTCCTAATGCTGGTGGAATCGAGTGAAAGAATCATGATCAAAAAGATTGACCAAGATCTTTTCAATCAACTAGGAATGATTAGCCGAGGTGGTTGATTCACAGACGACTTGCACACATTGATTCCCTTTCACATCGTTCTCTTTTTCTTGTGACTTTCATGCTTTGCTTTTTCTGGGGTGCTGGAAAATTCTAGATCTCTGCGACACATCCCCTGGGGACCCCTCTGATTTTAGCCCAAACTGTGCTGGACAGTTCCTTGCAAGCTCAGACTCTCCTCCGGCTTCTCTCTTATTACTGCTCACTTGAGAGCTTCCGCCAGTGGAGTCTCTCTGCCACAGGAGTCCCTCAGCCTGCAAACAAGCACACCGTGGAAGTGTCAGGAAGGTGCCCCTGCTGGGGGCACTGGCCATCTACGGGGAACAGGGGCAGATGGCAAAATACTTTGCCTCCTGTCTTCCAGGGAAGTTCTGGAAGGCATCCTATGTGCTTCCCAGGAGGTCCCAGAGGAAAGAAGCCACGTTTGTTCCCACAATGGCCTCACTCTCATGCTTTTTCCTCTTTCCCTGTCTTACCCTCCCCAATCCCTCATTCCTGCTTCCTGGAATCACCTCCCAATAAACTACCTGCACTCAAGGCCTGGCTTCAGGTGGTACTTTTGGAGGAACCAAACGATTCAATATGGCTCAGCTCTGACCTAACTACTTAAAAATAAATCCCAGACTGTAGACATCCAGGTGAAGATGTCATCTCCCCCAAAGGTTGTGGATCATTTCAGAGGCTGCCATTGACCCAGGCATTCTTGAGAGCACCTGCGGAACCTACTTGCTAGGGTTGGGATTAGGGTGAAGCAAGCCCAGGCACCTAAGGAGCAAAACTTAATGAGGCCCTGGGAGCCTCGGAGCACAGACAGGTCAGCACCCGAGCGTGAGGCCTGCCTTAAATTTTGCATCTTAGGTGCCTCACTCACCTCGCCCTTCCCTGGCTCTGCTATTTACAAATCCCATTAGACAACCACCCTCATTTTTAGAATCCCATTTTATTTTAAACTGCCCCAGGCTCAGAAATCCAGGCTCTTTGTGCAATGACTTCCTAGATGCCTCAATAAAAGGAGCAAGGGCCAATCTGGAGAAAGGCATCTCAGATGAGGCCATGAGACCTGCCTGCCATCAGCCTGCATATGTGATGAAGCATTGACGAGGGACTCATTTTAAAAATTGTTACCATTGAATGAATGTTCACCAAATGCCATGCACATTGCTAAATGCTTTGCATACCTTATTTCTCTTAAGACCCCTAATAACCCTTTGAGGTAAGTAATATTCCCATTTTACAGATGAAGCTGCATCAGAGAAGATAAGTAAGACAAGTAACCCACCCCAAGGTCTTACCCCTGTGTGATTCATTGGGTCTATACCCAGTGGTGGGCTTATGACGTGGCAGTACCTGCTCCTCTTTATGGTGCTTTAGGGAAAGGGAAGAAGAAATGGCTCCTTTCTACTTCCTTTATGACAACTCCTTCCCACGCCTAGCACCCCTTTAACTTCCTCATGTTCAAGTCAAATGAAATGACACATACCAATACTTCTACACCCAAATGAGCTTTAAAGCAGTCCTTTTGAGATATGCCCTCTTATTATGAAGCAGCCACACACTCACACACTTTTAGAAATCCTTTAGAATTATTTTCTAAACTGGCCCATGTGAATATCCTCTAAAGCACATTAGTTTATCTCATCCCCAGAAGAGACAGCACTTTAAAGCCCAATGGTGCCAAGCAAGGGATTTAATGAAGTATCTGAATCTGGGAAGATTTTAACTGGACTATTTCCTCATATCAGTTCTTAATATTTGGAGGCAACGGGGGGTAGGTGGCATTTTGTTGCTCTCTGTAATTCATCCAAATACCAAGCAGTAAAGCAGGACAATACAGACCATGCTAGAGGCAGCTTGAGTGAGGAGCATCCCAGAAACACACAAAGGAAAAGCCCCTATTCCCACCCTCACCCAAACCGATTGAGGAAGGAGGGAGATCCCAGTTTAAGTTGCGTCATTTTCAACATGGCAACAAAGAAGCTGCAGCAGCAACTCTTCTGCCCACAGCAGAGACCATAGGGTCTGAAATGAAGTGGCCCCAGGAAAGCGTTTTGCTTTGGGGAAAGTACTTGCGGCCTCATGGTAGATACAACTCTATTCCCAGCCTCCATGTTATTTCCTGTCTTGCAGCTGCTTTCCCACAGCCAAGCAGAGACACGGTGTAAGGTTGAAGCCCGTGGGCTTCCACCTCACAGCAGCTCCTACACATAACTTTGGATCAGACCCTGCAGCTGCAGTGCGTGACGTCTCCTCACACCTCAAACAGATATTTCCCAGAACCTCTGAGTCCTGGAAGTTCCAAGCAGAAATAGTGTTTGAAAACATTGGAGGAGATTCAGAGGAGAGAGGGACAAAGGGAGCCATTTAATAAACAGCAGTAAAGACTCTTACCTACTGACCAGTTACATGGAGGCATGGAAGGAAGGATTGAGGAATTTATCCTAATGAGGAAATAGGTGACATCTCTAGGGCTGGCGATTCATTCGCTCTTCACTCATTCATGCAGCAAACATGTAGTGAGCATCTACGTCGTACTGAGCGCACGGGTTAGGTGTGGAGATATAAAGGTGATCAGACCAGGCAGAGTGCCCACCTGATACCCTGGCCACCTGGCAGGAAGACAGGCATTAACTTAATAATCACGCACGTAAATGTACCTTTGCTATACGCTGCGAGCGTATTGAGAATGTCAGGGGGTGGGTGTCCCTGGGGAGGTGGGGAGGGGGAAATCCACCCTGGCCATTGTCCTCTTGGGCCCCCGCCCTTGTGAATTGGGTTCAGTAAGAGTATCTGGCTCAGAGCCTAAAAAGAACCTGTCAGAGTGATGCCAACTGGGGAGAAGCCAAAAGGAAGATTCTTTTTTCAAAAGACATTTCCCACGATGGTTCTAGAATCCCCATTTTGAGAGAGGAAGAGAAACTGATGGTCCATATCAACTGTGACCTTGGGCTAGTTATTCCATCTCTCTGTGCTGTAAAATGGGGCTAGTGAGAGAGAGAGAACCTACTTCCTTGGATTGTTGTGGGGATTAAATGTATTAACATATGTAAAGGGCTGAACCTGGCAGAATTCAAGGGGGGCAATGAACTTGGATGGGGAAGAAAGCTTGTTTTTATTTTCACTCACTTCTAACTGAAATTTAGTATCCCCTTCAAGTATATATGTAGACAACAGACCCAGTGGTGACAGCAGTACCTGTGTCTTTGTCTCCAATTAAAGTCAAGGTTATTTTCAGATCATAGTACTGCTTTTCCAGAAAACTCAAAATGTTACTTACACTGATCACTACTTGAAATTGCAGCAGCTACTAGGCCTTTGCTGGATCTCATTGTTCATTGTGTTACTAAAGAAGCACACACATCGCTATGTCACAAATTTGTTTTTTAATATATAATAATTGCATGTCAGTGTAATTGCGTTCTTTTGCAATCTTATGTATTTTGTTGTATACATTTGCAAACATTCCTCTGAGAATGAAATGAGTTTATTTAGGGAAAAGCACCTGACACAAGGTAGGCACTGGGCAAAAGCATTTGAATCCAACTCTAGGCTGGGCATCTGTCAGTCCATTTGCATATGCAGACCTCAGCTTGTAGGATGAGAAGCCTTTCTTGTCTCCCTCCTGCTGGGACCTGGGGGCTGCTGGGATGGCTCTGACAGCTCAGTGCCAAGAGGAAACCTGTGCTTCCATTTCCAGCCCTGTCCCCGTGGGCAAGCCACGTGATCCTAAGAGTTGATCCTAAGAGTTCACAAGGATCAACATGAAAAAGGAAAACAATTTGTTCAGGGGCCCTAGAGTCAGACACTCTGCCTGCTGGGCTTCTGGGATTTTTCAGCTTTAATCAGCGTCAAGTTGATTTTATTTTGGGAGATGCTAATGAATCCAGAACATCTACAGGTAGCTCCAGCCAGATACCCCCTCTGTTCTCCACCTGGGCCTTGCCCTCCCTGCCCTCCTGATGGCGGCTTGGCACCAGGGTACCTGGACCACAGTTCTAGACCCAGTTGTCAGCATTCACCTCCATGCTTCATCTCGGGAGCAGTGTGACAGCAGAAATTTTATTTTCCTTTCAGATTGGTCAGGTTGGTGGTGGTTTTTGTTTTTTGTTTTTTCCTTTTTCCACCTCTCTCTTCTTTTGTTCAGTTTCATTTTTCTGAAAATTAATTTATGGTGGCTGAAAAGACGGCAGACAGAAAACCCTAGAGACTGATTTCCCCCTATTTATCCAAGACACCAGCCTGGTTCTAGCAGTAACAAAGCATGTTCCCCGTTGCAGGGACCCACCCATGAGCCGAGCCAGGCACTCGAGTTTAAATAGCTTCTGTTCTCTGAGGAGCACAAAGCACTTCAGAAACATGAGCTCATTTGGGGTCCATTCTGACCCAAATTCAAAGCGCCCCAGAATCCTCCCAGGACACAGATGTCTAAGACAGCCTGAATACCTGCTGAGGCCATTCTGTGTGTCCAGATTCAGAAAAATGGAGGCACAAAGCCCAAGTTAGAAGAGACTGTAATGAAAGCAGATGCACTGGAGGGTAGATGAGTGGTCTTTCAATTGGCCTCCATGGCTGCCAGGCTTACCTTAGCTGAAGCACGATGTTTTCTTTTCAGAGGCTCAAAAGAAACGATTAATAGGAAAGCACCTATTGCAGTGCCTCGCAAATAGTAGACACTCAATAAATGTTAGTTGAATCCAGAAAGGTTAGGGGATGCAGGCCAAGGGGTTGTGCTTGCCATATCGCCTAAGATAGATGGTTTAGTCCCTTTCCTCTACCCTCCATCTCCCTTTACCTGGGTTGTCTCTAGGGGATATTAGAGTTGTGTAGTGGATAAAAGACAGCCACAAATGTTTTGACCCTTCTCCCATTGAGAGGTGGAACCATTGAATCCCTTTTAATCTGGGCAGCCTACCTAACTGCTTTGACCAATAGAATAGGGTGAGTCTAAGTAAGGCTGTGTGAGTTCCCTAGCTTAGCCCCTAAGAGACTATATCTTAAAACACTCTGTCTGGAAGCCATGTCCTGAGGAAGTCTGAGCTAGCTACCTGGAGAGCCCACAGAGAGCAAGCAGTGCTGGCCACACCCCACCTCTTACTGCCATCCCAACCCAAGCACCAGGCACATGCATGAAGCCATCTTGGACCCTCCAGTCTAGGCCAGCTAACTGACACTGACCTTGATCCAAGAGCCACTTGAAATCCTGACCCACAGACCTTGAGCGTTAAACAAATGGTGGTCATTTTAGGTCACTAAGTTTGGGGTCGTTTTTATGCAGCAGTAGAAAAACCTGAACACTAACATGAGTTACAAAAAGTACCCAGGGTCCAACCGCCTTCCTCAAGAAGACAAATAAATTCCTAGGAAAGCAGGTAATTGACATTTCAATGGAGGGCTTCTGGAACTTGTGATATTTGCCTGGGTTGCATTGGGAGCTATTGCAATTAGGGGGAGGGAAAGTCCTAGAGCAGTAGCCAAGATCCCTTCTCCCTTCTCCTTCCCATATAACAAAATAATCATGGTTATTAATTTTGAGAACATGCTATGTGCCAGGCTATGTGCTTTATATAATACCATTAACTAACACTTGTATCATTAGCCATTTAATCCTCACAACAATCCTTGAGATAGCTATTATTATTATCCCAATTTTACACTTGAGAAAACCAAGGAACAGAAAGGTTAAGTGTCTTGCCCAAGAGTACAAATCTAGAAGTCATTGTATGTTATTCTCCCATCAGCCTTATGTTTCCTATTGCACCTGCAAGAAATGACCACAAACTTGGTGGCTTAAAGCAATGCATCTTTATTATCTTACAGTTCTGGCGGTTCAGAAGTCTGAACTGCATCTCACTGGGCTAAAATCAAGATGTTGCCAGGGCTGCATTCCTTTCTGGAGGCTCTAGGGAGAGAATCCATTTCCTTGCCCTTTCCACCTTCTAAAAGTCCACCAACCCACCTTGGCTCGTGGTTTCCTTCTTCCATCTTCAAAGCCAGCAATGTAGCATCTCTCTGATTCTGTCCCATCTCATTCTTTGCACCCCCACCCCCATTCTGCTCCCTCTTCCATATATTTTTTTAAGGTTGTGTCAGAGATTGAACCCAAGACCTCGTACATGGGAAGCAGGTGCTCAACCACCTGAGCTACATCCACCACCCCCCCTTCCACTTTTAAGGATCCTTGTTCTAATATTGGGCCTCCCAGGATAACCCAGTATTATCTCAAGTTTAGCTAATTAGTGACCTTAATTGCTGTAACATAACATGTTCACAGGTTCTGGGGATTAGGACCTGGACCTCTTTGGGGGTCCATTTTTCTGCCTACCACACCTTACACATCTTCTCTTTTATATATGAAGGAGCGGCAGGTGATGGGAGTTAAGAAACTTATCTGAGATCACACACACTATACCACCTCCCCCGAAACCTGTGGGGTTCCAGGTTAGAGAGCAGGGGTGACTTAGAAAATGGACAAACAAGCCCCCCAAAAATCACTGTGTCTTTCTACCAGCCCATGGAAATATAATTTTCTACCAGCTTTCCCAATGGTAAGAAGCAGTATTGGGGATTTCCCCCTGCCAGCTTCTCTAGTCCTAACAAAAGGGAGAGAAACCTTGTCTAGGAAACCCCCCTCAGAGGCTGCTCACTTATCTGTCCCTGGGAATTGAAGAAAGAGCATTTCTCATATCCAGTAAAGCCTTTCGATAATGAACTCTGTGATAAGTGGACTTCATTCATAGCAAAGTCGCAAACTGTTCCAGTGCATCAACCCTTTCAGTCCCAAGAAAGATAAAGAGGGAATGTTTTGGAGCTCTTTAAAAAATTCCATGTGCCCCTGGTATCTCAGACCTAGAAAGCTCAAAACACTTCCCTTAGAGCCTTCACGAGCCTGCCCCAAACTGCAAGGCTGTTCCTCAGCCAAGAGGCTCTACCTCCTCTCCTCCACTTGCCGCTAAAATAGCTGGTATCTAGTGAGCCCGTCTCAATTGCTTGAGATGTAAGATCTTTCATCCTCACCAAAGTCCCTCGAGAGAGCTGTTAATCTCTGTGACCTTTAGTTTCCACATATGAAAAGTGGGGACAACAACCAGCAAATTACAATAGGAGGAGTCAAACCTAGGTCTGTTTGGCCCCAAACCCAGTCTCTGGTCACTAGATCTTATGCCTCTCACCTGCTTGTTTTGACTGTTGAGCCTCTGCTCATTATTTGTCTCCCCAGAAGGCTCTCCCTCCATCGCCCCACCTACCCAAACCTCCCCTCCAAGAAGCGAGCTCCAGGTGCCATTCACACCCTCCTTTCACCAAATCCCTCCAACTCTTATAATGTGTGAGCCTGTAACTATGTGTCTTAATTCATCTCTATTCTTGGGCTTTATTCATTTTCCCAGGAGAGATTGTAAACTCTGCATCAGAAACCACACCTTATACAATATTTCACTAGGATCATCATGGAACTTTTCATAGCATCAGCTGTGCCAGTGTTCAATTAGTGCATCTTCATCCACAGACTGACTGACTTTGTTCTCAGGCCTTGGTGATTCTTTTAAAGAGTCTCATCATAACTTTTCATCCAGAAAATTAAGGAACATGTCTAGCATCTATTGCTGGTTTGAACCTGATACTCATCTCCTAACACCCATTGCAGTCTTCTCTGTACTCTGTAGGTTAGCTATAATCTTTTTCTTAAAGAAAATCACTGCATTCATAAAACAAAGAGGACAGGGATTTCTGTCTGTTTTGTTCCTAGCCATAGCCCCAGCACCTGGGAGAGTACCTAGAATATTATAGGTGCTCTAAAAAGATCTGTTGGTAAATGAATGGATGAGTGAGTGAAAGAATGAAGGAAAATTGTTGGAAACACTTTGAATACAAATTTCAGATGACAATCTTCCCATGGTTACATAATTAGCCAAAGTCAGATGGAAACCAGGTATTCCGGACCCCAAACAAGTGTGAAGAGTCCAACTCAGTGTTTGGAGTGAGGTCTGGACAGTGGTACACCAAAGCTTAGGAACTACTGTCCTAGAGGGAAACTCTTAGGGTTAGTTCGGAATCTGTCAAAATGTGCTACAATACATAGATAGGTTGTCTGCATGTAATTCCTTTTGACAGGCCCAGGCATTGGCCCAGCTGGCCCCTTCACCCTTTTGCTCAGAGAAGTACAGATAAGGATCCCTGCACCTTCTGTTTAGTTCTCCAAAGTCTGACCTTAGCCCACCCAAAGGACCTGGTACCGTTGTAGCTACAGGAGGAGGTCCACTGAAGCACTCTTAACTAGGGTGGCTGCCCACATCTAATTGGGAAGCTGCCTGGAAGAACCATCTATCAATTCTGCCAGCGACAAATGGCAGGAAGGAACATCCTCCCACACAAGGGACCTGCCTACTCCTGCTCCTCCACACCTCAGCAAGTCGAGGGGCTGCCTGAGAAATGAATATTCATGTTATCTTGTCTTGACAGGCAGGGTGGAGGGAAGTCAGGTAGTTGCTTCATGTTTCTTTGTCCTCTTTCTGCACGGTCCCCTGAGCAGCACGTGGGGCTGGACTTCTGGTTGGAAGAGAGAGTTGGGAGAGAACAGTGTAGGCTGAGAGAAGCCCTCGTGGGCAGAGCTAAGCCTGGTAGACTGGCCCATCACCCCAGGCTGCCAAGCCTGGAGACCCTAGATTTCTCTGCCCTTGCTCTGTTCAGGCCATCTCCATGGTGCCCTGTCTCTCCCCCCTCCTTCCCCTTCTGCCCCTCTTGTGTTCTCACCATGTACCCTGCCGTCCCCTCTCCCCATTTCCCCTGCTCTGCCAGCCTGGCCTGTGCTAGGCTCAGTTCAGCAGAAAGCATCAAGTGTTCACCTTGAACCAGACACGGGGCCAGGGTAAGGACATTGGGGATGCATTTCCTGCTATCCAGAAGCTCACATCTAAAGATGCTGAATTGCCATGAAAATACTCGCAGACCAAATAGTGGACTCCAGGTCAAGGCTGACTTGGAATAAAAAATTATAATGACCTTTCAGAGGCCACACAATGGGAGAAGAGCCAGTGTATTTTCAGACTACCTTCCATTTCTCTGTAGTATGCCCAAAACCTCCAGATAGGCCTAAAGCACTGCCACTCCCCAACCCACCCACCACCACATACGCACACTACTTCAAACCAATTTCTACTTTAATCAACATGCATAGCAACATGGAATGGTTAAATTTTACTGAAACCCTATAGCATTCTACATGCTTTGTATGCTTGCTTTTATTTAATGCATGCAGCACCTCTGTGAGAGAGATGACTTCATAATATGTGGAAGAAGGAGAACTTGCCCAAGATCACAGTTAGTCAATGTCCCAGGCAGGATTCAAATTTCCTTCTGCTTTACTACAAAGCCTATTGAGTGTCTTACATTCTGCCTCCCTACAAACATTTTTCTCTCTGTTCACTCTTCTTAAGTCCTTATTTGCCTTTCTTGATGAACCAGAAACAATTGCAAAGTGCTCCCTGTAATCTGTACCTTTCTTTCCTATTGGAGGCCCTACCCCACCTATGGTGGGTTGGAGCTATATGTGCCCCTGAAAAACATGCTCTTAAACATGATCCATTCCTGTGGGTGTGAACCCTTGTAAATAGAACCTTTTGATGAGGTTACCTCAGTTAAGCTGTGGCTCAGCTGAATCCAGATGGGTTTTAATCCTGTTACTGAAGGCCTTATAGGAAAGGTCACAGAGAGAGAAAGCAGAGGGAGCAGCCCAAAGCTGAAAGGCAGTGGAATCTGGAAGAGAAGGGAGAAGCCAGGAGAGGCTACCATGTGGAATGCCGTGGGACAGAAGAGCCAAGGACCAAGGATTGCCAACAGCCAGCCCCAGAGTGCCACAGTCTTCTGGGAGAAGCATTGCCTTGATTTTGGTCTTCTCTTGGCTTCAAAACTGTGAGCCAATAAATCCCCTTTGTTTAAGCCAACCCACTGCGTGGTATCAGTATTTTCTTCAGCAATGAGGAAACTAAAACACCACTTCTGACCATGTAAACACTGCACTGGCCCTGTCTGACTGCTCCCCAAGTTACTCTCTGACAGATGCTCTTGCCCACTTGACAGCAGCCATGCCAGTTATCTGCTAAGTCGAGGCTTCCTCAGAAGGTTCCGGAAACTCTAATCAAGATTGGCCCACATTTCTGGGGAGCACAGTGACCATCCTTAATCAGCTGGGGCTCTTCCCAGTCTCTGCTTCTGCTGAAGCCACTAATTAAAAAATGGATGATGTACTCACTAGAGGCATTTGTAAAGGGAACTGTCCCAGAGCCAGGTGGAAAGGGGCACCAGGGGTAGAATCTGGAATCTTGAACCATTAGGGAGGAGTAGTCAGAGCTTCCCACCTGTGGGTACCAGCATGCCAATGTAATGGCATACTCACCCTTAGTTCAGGTAGGGTAGGGGCTGCCAAAGCCCCCAGGGAGTCAGATCCATTTGTGAGCCCCTGTTTCCTCCACATACAATAAAAATGTTGCCATTTTCTACATGTGTTGGGCTATGAATAAGTTTGAGAAGCAATGCTTATGGAGCTCAGTGGAACTTTCCAATCCTTTTGAAGCCTGAAATTGGGTCTGGTTGTTCTTCTGCATGTCATCTCATGAGGGTCATTTTGCTGTCACTTGGACTAGAAGGATGAGAAAGCAAGGCATCATTTCCTTGGTGGGAGAGTGCTGAGGCAGGGATTCCAAAGTCAGGATGCTGGAGTTCATGGAAGCTTGGTGATTTCTGATTGGTGAGAGGAGGGGGCAAGTATGGCCGGTCCCTCCCTCTGGTCTTCCATTGAGCAGCCCTGCTCCTCCATCTTCTTCTTCTTTTAATTTTTTTTTTTTAAAGATTTATTCATTTATTTATTTATCCCCCCCTTGCTGCTTGTGTTTGCTGTGTCCATTCGCTGTGTGTTTTCTCCGTGTCTGCTTATCTCCCCCTTGCTGTGAGGTCCTGCTGCATCAGACCACCGC